>APFE030376271.1:993-12017 GCA_000404065.3 Pinus taeda | reverse complement strand
AAGAAAAGAAAAGAAGTAAATTCTATCAATTGTATTTTCCATTTATCTACTCATAATTTACTTAAATGTCAAGTCTAAACACATATTTCATAATTTCACATCTAATGAGCATCACAATACACATTTTTAAGTGGGCCTACACTAAGTAAAATTGAAAATACATGAAAATCATGTTTTTAAATCTCGTTATAGGGCTACTCAAATGTTAAGTGCAGACACTCATTGAATGCAGAGTTAGATTATGTATCCAATGGACGCCTACTCTTTGCACACTTTTGAGTGGACCAACACCAATACAAATTGAAAATATATGAAAAATCGTGTTTTTAGATAACAAGTTTACTCAAGTGTGGAGTGTATGCACCCACACTAACACTTTTGAGTGGACCCACAAAAAATTGAAAATACATGAAAATGACATCTTTGAAACATGTTTTTCATGTATTTTCAATTTTTTTAGGTGTGGATCCACTTAAAGGTGTGCAAAGTGGGTGCCTACACTTGATATTTGTGTAAACTTATAAGAAAATCAGTTGAAAATATGATAAAAACAATAGTTTTATTCCTTTTCTTTTTTGGAGGTGCTCATGATCAAGGCCATAAACTTCTAACACCCAAACCTCTATCATCCAAGATATGCCACCATGATGAGGAAACCAATCATCACAATCCACCACAAAAAAAACAAGTGTAACCACCATCCAACCCAAAGGTTTTGAGATTCTCCCCACCAAAATTTTTCATATAGCATAATTAAAGAAAACCTTCTAGCAATGTCCCAATCTTTAAAAGTTGAAACCAACCTAGATCCATTTTAACTCTTGGATCTATCAAGGCTGAGAGGGATCAAATGTCTCAAAGTGCAAATCTCATTTTTAAATGCAAAACTTGAAAAATAAATTATACCTTAAGAGATTTTATCCTCCTCAACGCAAATAAATCCAAAAATTATATAATTGATCTAATTATAATAATTATTAATTATTTTTTATTTTATTTTTTTTTTAAATAATTTTATGGAATCACAATATACTTTAAAACATTATCTTTTCCATACCAAACTGAAAACACATCTTTTCCATACCAAACTAAAAACACACTGGGCACTATCATTATACAAAGCGCCCAACTTAAAAGAACATGTAATCAAAACTATATACAATTTTTTTCATAAAAATATTGTGGGTAATAATGTAGATCCACATCAATTGTTGTAATGAGTTTGTTTGCATGGTATGGATGCAAGCCTTTCCAAAACGAATGCTTTTCTATATTCAAAATATTACTCCTTCTGCTAAAAGGTCAGCTAATTTTAAAAATATGAGTTGTTTTTAGTGTGATTTTTTAGACTTGTTGGTACTAGAATTTGGTGAAATCTTGATTTGTGTTATTAGAACTAGTTTTTTGACTGTACCCATCAAACTTGTGATTTCAATAAATTTCAGCTTCAATAAATAAATTCCAACTAGATTTTTGAAAAATTTGACTAAAAACAACTCCTTAAAAATACGCATGTTCCAACACTATTTGAAAATAGACAAATAAAAGATTTGGTGAAACATTTGTGGAGGCTGCCACTCCATAGGTCATGTAATTGGGCAAGCTGAACAAAATTTAGGGCGGACTACACTTATAATATTCTTGTTATAATGCTACCTGATGCTTCCATATTTTCATTACTGATCTGAAAATGACCAAAAACAAATAATGCAGAATGTTACAGAGTAACATACCTTCGCGAGGGTTAGGTCGGTTCGGAAGGTACCGCCCAGAACTCCTCCTTTGCTTCTGCCAGAGGCAGCATGCTACGAGGACGCAGGCCAACGCAACTCCAGCCACACCGACCACCACAATCTCAATAATCAAAGCTGGAGTTCCAGATGAGCGAGGTGGAGAGGACGACTGCATGGTGGGTGGTGGTGGTGCTGTAGACAAAGTAGATATACAGATTAATCTCTACACTCGTCTGTGTGCTCCTTCACTCCTGATTTGGTCACCAATGCCTTGTACATTTCACAGAACTGTACATATACACACTGTATATACAGCCTTGGAGAGTTCCCACCCTTCAACCCTCTGCTTGCGTCGAATGTCTGCTTTATGTCGATGGTCTGGTATTTATAGAATTTTCAGTACAAAACATACTATGGCACTGGTGTTGGTGAAATACTCGAATCCCCTTATTGTGGTGGATACAATAACAGAATGGGACCCATTCTGTGTGCACATATCTAAAACTACTGTTGCGTGACTGGCTTCCTGGAATGTTCATTAAATAATGGTAAAGGAACGCAATATCTTAAATGTCAACGCGGGGAGTGACTGACATGATGGTGACATGTTCCATTGGCAACTAAATGGTTAATTTGTGTACTACCCTAAATTAAGATAACACGAGTGGTTTAACATTGATGGAGTATGGATTCAGACAATAATTGAGGGGCTATGGATTAAGAGAATAAAGCATAGCCGTTTAACTTTCTTATTTTTTGTGTTTTTTTAATTTGAATAGTTAAAAAATTGTAAATTAGTATAATTATATAAATTAAACAGTTGGTTAATATTTATAAGAATTAATTTATAATATATCAAAATATTTATTATAATATATATTCTATGTTATTAAGTTAATTATTTTACAATGATGATTTTTAATATGTAAATTAATAAAAATTCAAAACTATATATTTTGAAGAAAATTCTTCTTATTACAATATCATTTTCAAAATTTGAAAAACATATGGTCTTTCATAGATAAAAAAAAGTCAAAAGTAGATATTTTTGAAAAAATGGAACTCATTTTCAAAACTTTAAAAACATATTGTGATGATGGTGAATAAAATTTAAGTTATTCTCATTTATAAGACCTTTTTATTTCAAAAACATATAAAATGGCAATATAGCCGTTGGAGTCTCTGCACATTGGCAATATAGCCGTTGGAGTCTCTGCACATTCTATTTAACAAGCGAAGCTGGATTGGTTCTTCAACTTGTCCTGACGATGAACCACGCTGGTTGGTTCGAAACGCGTCGACAAAAGATTGTTTATGTGATTTCGCCGAAAATTCTCTAAACACTATTTTTTTTTATTAATAAATTTTTGATATGACCATAAATTCCAACTTAAGTTTATAAACCAAAATAAAAATTTTTAAAAGAATTTAAAAATAAAAATAAATAAATAACTATAACACAGAGGAAACGAGACGGGTGACACTTCCGTGTCCTCTCCATTTCCTTATAATTTATAGGAGTTGTCTATAATGCGATTTTTTGGAGATTCCGGCGACGGAATCCGGCGGAAGAAATTGAGGTTAAATCTTAATTTGTTGCAGTTAAAATGATTTTTTAACTGCATATTTGGATTCAGCGCCCTGAAAAACCCTGGGACGCTTTGATTGTGCAGAAACTAGCTATCAAACTTGCGATTCCAAAAAATTGCTGCCGGATTTTGACCAGAAAAAGCCACCGGAAAGGCTTTCAAAAAGTCTCATTATAAACAACTGCTAATTTATATCTTACCTCAACGCGTCACCATTGTCGGATTCTACTAGGAATGAAGTTTCTAGGTCCTGCTTCATCATGGTGGAAGTCCATATCAACTATTTTTCGTGAGATGTTTCCTCAACAACACATGACAAATCCTTTATGAGTTAAAAAATGGCAGTACCTTTTCGCGGACACGCCATTAACGCGTCATCAGTGTCGGATTCTGTAAGGAGCGAAGTTTCTGACTCCTGCGCGATTGTATGAGGATTGAAGTTTCTGCATCATTACCGTAGGAGTCAATAACGAATGAACATTCTGCACCATTAGTGTAGAAGTCAACCATTGAAGTTTATCACGGTTCACGGGTCAAAAAATTTAAGACTTGTGCATGTGCATGTGAATGGGCTTATCATGGGCCTATATATAGGTAGCATTCCACGCGCAGCAAATACACGCAATGTTGTTTGGTCCCCAACATGAAGGACAGCTATTTTCTAAAGGTCTAATAATTACAAAATGATTTTGTAGGGCCGCTGTGAATGGAAGGAAGAGGGTAGGAAACTCTGGCCAAAAAGAAAGTAATATCTTTCACTGCCTTGGAGTTATTTCCAAAGAAATTATGAATTGGTATAACACGAAGCATGGAACGTTCACACAAGCACAAATGATACACGCAATCTTGCTTAGTCCCACATCGGTGCAAGAAGGACCGCTACTTTCTAAATATCTATTAAATACAAAATGATTTTTAAGAATGGTTGTTATCTCCATTTGCGTGCATTTTCCAAACGCCTACTTCATAAAAACTTGTGAATTTACATGCATTTTCCAAACGTCTACCTCAAAAAAAATCATTTCATTCTTGTGAATAGATTTGGATGGTTTTTGACTTACGGTATCTTAAATTCCAAGTTTCTTCCCTGCTCTATTCACAAGAATTCATTTCATTCTTGTGAATAGATTTTGATGGTTTTTGAGTTACGTTATCTTAAATTCTAAGTTTCTTCCCTCCTATGTTCACATTCATTTCATTCTTGTGAATAGATTTTGATGGTGTTTGAGTTATGTTATTTTAAATTCTAAGTTATCTTAAATTCCTAAGTTTCTTCCCTCTTCTGTTCACATTCATTTCATTCTTGTGAATAGATTTTGATGGTGTTTGAGTTATGTTATTTTAAATTCCAAGTTATCTTAAATTCCAAGTTTCTTCCCTCTGTTCACAAGAATTCATTTCATTTTTGTGAATAGATTTTGGTGGTTTTTGAGTTACGTTATCTTAAATTCCAAGTTTCTTCCCTCCTTTGTTCACATTCATTTCATTCTTGTGAATAGATTTTGATGGTGTTTGAGCTATGTTATCTTAAATTCCAAGTTTCTTCCCTCCTCTATTCTTGTACAAGAATATATTTTGATGGTGTTTGAGTTACCTTATCTTAAATTCCAAGTTTCTTCTCTCCTCCATGTAGATTGGTGTAAAATTAACCAAAAAAAATACAATAGTTGGACTAGAGTATGTATTTTTCCCTTTTTATACTAGTTTAGAAAAAGAGTGCATTTTTCCCTTCTACGCTAGTTTATTCTATGCTAGTTTAGAAAAAGGGAAGGTTTGAGCATTGAAAGGAAAGCCGTTAGTTATTAAATAATTTTAAATAATTTCTAATTTATAGTCATTGAAGCTCACTTTATAACTTTAAAATTAATCAATGATACAAACATGATTTATGGTATTTGGATTTTATGATTTATAGTATTTTGGATTTTATATTTTAGAAATTATATGGTGGCTTATAACTACACATTTAATACCCCTCAACAAATTAGATTTTTCATCATTAATCACATGATTTAAATGATTAATTAAAATAATGGAATATGTAAAAGACTTTTACATAGAGAAAATCAACTTATAACCAAAAAGCATTAATGGTAAGGTGTGCCCTTTTATAACAATTCATTATTCTTAACTCATGCCATTTATTGGTTTTTTGTAGGACCATTTGGAGGAGAACAAAAGATTAACAATGTTATAAGAAGAAGCCAAAATAATTCCAACTCACCTATGATGATGTTTTTGTCAAGCTCCAAAATTGTCTTAGTTTTACCTTCCAAACCCCACCTTATCCTCTGTTTTACAATTTAAAAGACCTTCATGCATGCATTTTCTAGTTCTCACTGTTGTATTTATCCTTATATCTATTGTTAACATTATTATGAAGTGCATATGGTGCAACAAGAAACAACTATTTGACCTCGAGATTCCTGCACTTGGTTAAAGGATTCCTACACTAGCATAAGGACCGTTGATTATCAGATGAGCTTGTCAAAGATCTTCGTGGATTTTGAGGAGAATATGGCACGCCCCTTACTCCTAGTCTTTAGCAAGCAACTCTCATATCACAACTTCTCTAAATGAAACCAGTTCGAGATTTTTCCTTGAGAAGCATATCTTGATATTGAGAGGCAGTTGATTTGAAGACCTATTGATAGAAGTTGTTGTCAATTGTTTGTATTTTGTTTTTGTAAAGGATGGCTTGCTATGACCATGGATTCTCTATAAAAAGAATATCTAAGTCGAGTTATAAGAAACATCAGGTTTGCAATACTATTGTCATTTTCATATTGTTAAAGCTAAGTCAAGTATCACCAAATCTCTCTTGAGTTGGACCACCAAGTATCAGATGTACTGAACTGAGATCTTTATTAATACAAAAATTTCAATGCCAGGTTTAAATCTCATGTGTATTTGACTTTGTTCATGTATTTCATTGTCCTGTAGTTACCTCCTTTTCTTACAAGGAAACGAGCTGGCTGGCCAAGGCCCAACCAACCTAGCTCTTTATCCTTTGATTAAATAGCATTGTGTGATTGGATTTGCTTTATACGATTTTGGTGTGTGTGAGATTTGGTTTTCATTATTTCTATAAGCTTGCACAAGAGATTTAAAGGTTCTGTTTATGATGTGTTTGATTTATGAAAGAAATAACCCAAATCTGGAAGCAATCGTTGTGTATTTTTGAAGGTGTGTGGTATTGTTTTATTTATTTCTAGTTGTTGAGTTCAGTGTCCTGTTGTTTTGAGATTATTTGGAAATGGTTTGAAATGACTCAATGCCAGATTTAGGCCTCTTCTCTGTGATGAGCGTATTTACATTTGAAAGATTGTGAAATATAGGTTTGATGTTAGAACTCTTTTTAAGACCTCATCCAACACTCATATATCTTGTTTTAAAGCAAACCCTGGAATGGTTTTTCGAATCCCTATGTGTTTTTAACATAATGGACTATTAGCTTTGAAGGTCTCCGAGACTAAGTTTTATTTTACAGATTGCATATCAAAAGTGGTTCTTTTGAGGTTTTTGTGTTGTTGTGAGTGAAAGCAATATAATGATGTTGTAAGAATATAAAACATAGTGATTTCGAAAGTCTTTAACCTGAAGGATTTGCAATACTAGGGTTTAGTGCAGGAATAATACCTTGGTGTATCTTCCGATTGAAAGGGATATATGTCCATTAGTTTACTTTTCTTTTGGGTCCGAGACTGATGAGCCTCATCATTGGGTAGCTATATGGACCTTAATACACCTCCAAGCTTATTAAAATCAACTCTTCTCATAATTCCTTACATATTTTAATTATATTTTGCTCAATGAGATTAGTAAAAGTAATATGTTATGTCTAGTGGCCTAATATGCATTGATTGTAGGTTTTTGAGAACAAATCATGGCAATTTTGGTTAATTAAGGGCGGAAACTCAAATGAGACAAGGAAGAGAGATTGTAGGAGATAGATCCTCCTAATTTAATCCTCACTCATTTGAATATTCCTCCATCAAATCACACTAGCTTAGAGTTGCAAGCAGCCGAGTCATGAAGGTCAAAAGGCAGCCGAGCCAGTGATAGTTAAGAACCAGTTCATCTTGAGTTTGGGAGCCAAGCCTCTCTAGATTTAAGGAAGACGTTGGAGACTTTAGTTATATAAATAAGAAGGCCTAGAGCCTCATTAGGATTCAGATTTTTTATGTAAGAGAACTAAGCATTTTCGAGTTCAAGACTTGTGGAAGAAATTGTTATGTAATTTTTCTGATATGACAATGAGAATGAGCATTTCCTTGATTTGGCACTGAGTTGAATCAGAGGGCTGAAGCTCTTGGGTTAGGGCCCAACCCTAGAAGCAAAGGATCCTCATCTTGTACTTGTATGCTTAGTTAATTTCATAGATTAATGGTTGAATTGGTTTTAGCATTATTTCATTGCAGGTAATTGTGAAATTGGATTAGTTTGCTTCCATTTGTGTCTTACTTTAGCAATAGCTTAGAAACACAAAGGAATACCAAAAAGATGTTAGCAGGTGGACTTAACCTCACTCCTCCCTTTAGGGACCATGGTTTGAGGGAAGAACTCCTATGTAGCCCCAAAAAGACAGAATTCTGATTTCTCATGGAATTTAGGGTTTTCTGCTACTTAGGCTAGCATCTTTTCAGTTTTCAAGAATAGGATTCAATTATCATCTCTGATATCTTCGGCTTTTTTTAAGATCTCATAATGTTTCACATTATTCTTCAAGTACTTCCATACATGAGCCAAGAAACTAGATAATAACATTATGTTTTCTTTAGTTGATTGAAAATCTTTCTTATTTGACATGATTCATGGATAAATGTCAGTGATTAATGCAGTGTAGGAGTTCCAGCAGTGTAGGGAGATCTCATGACCAACAACCCCATCCTAACCTCATCCATCCATAATCATCACATTCTCCACTAAGTCCCTCAAACAATTCATCCTTCCATAAGAACAACTTTCCAGGTTTGTTGAGCAAATCCAACCATCTTACAAACTATGTTTTGAGCTCTGAAGAAGTCTTAGTCACTCCCTATCCTTATTTATCCCACCATACACCTTCCCTAAGCCCTATACCACCTTCCAAATCACTCTTATTTCTCTCGGTCGGATCCTCTAGGAATACAGGGGATCCTGTAGGAGCATTAGGACATCCTGTAGGAAGCATTAGGACATCCTGTAGGAAGCATTAGGACATCTTGTAGGACGACTTGTAGTGGCTTGTTATAAGGCCGAAATGTGAAAAATCATCCAGGAAGACAGGAGAAAACCCCTACTTGCTTCCCAAGCCATCTGCCCTTTCACCTGTTGAAAAATGTGCAACAAGAAATGTTAAATTTAGAATGTGCTAAAAATAACATGTCTAAAAATAGAAGTTTGGCTAGTGAGGTCATTGGCCACATTGGGTGAGAGGTGAAACTGCTAAAAATAGAAAGTTCTAAAAATAGCATATCTAGGTCCCTTCCTATTTATAATAGTCCCTAGTCTATCTATAAGAAGTAAAATTAATTTTGGTCTTAACAACAATTGGAAATATTAATTAATTAATTCAGTTGAGTTAATTAGTTAAGGAAATTCGAATTTGAAGTCTTTGTGAGCATGCACATGAGTTGTCCCACTCATTGAGTAATTTATCCTTAATTTCCTCCACTGATTGAGGAATCAAGTATGAGTTCTATAATGAGAGAACCAGTTGACTTAGTTCTAACTAGTCAAGTCAAATTAGATTATTTTAACAAGTTGTTAAAATAATAAAATATAGTTTGTTAATGCTTGCATGCATGTGACAACTATTATTTTAGATAACTGAAAATTCACTCATGGATAACTGTTGCATGTCAGTTCTGTCAGAGACCCAGTTGAGATCAGATGTGGGACAATTTACTATCAGATGCTTAACTATTTCTAGTAAGTAGTTTTTGCATGGTTGAGGAACTAGTGTCCTCAAGGATTACGTAGTTGGACCATTGGTTATTTTGGTATGATTGGAATTAATAGCACATGCTTTTGCTATTATTTCCTAAGCGAACTACGTAAGGACCATAGGTAAAGCATATATAAACAGGGCTTGGTTGGTTCATGAGACATATCTTCATATATTCTGATTACAGAGAGAGCAGGATAGCTATTGCGCTGATTCGTTTTGTATGTTATTGAGGATCTCCACTTGATTGATAATACAGAGTTGGTGTTTTATGCTGGTGCTTTCCCCAGTGATATATTCTGTGTTATGTGTGATTATTTCTCTTGATCGGTTATGCATGTTTCTACTTGATGTTGCTGATGAATTCGATTATGCTTCCACTTAATGTTTTGTAGAAGTAGAACAAGTATTATGCTTTAGGACATTGCATATATCGGTTTGTTCTATAGGTGAAATTTCACATTTACAGAGCACATGATTAAGCAAGAACAAATATACTAGCAAGGAAGAAATTCGAAGTTTATTATCGAGATATAAATCTCAATTTCTTATCACATCTATTTCATCGATGGTGTTCTATGGTTTGAGGCTTGAGTATGCCCTTGATGGCAGCTCAAACTATATAGCTTGGAAGGATCACATGGCTAGGAGAATTCTCTTGGAGGTAGTGCGAGATCACATTGTCTCGAGTCTCCATGGGAAGGAGACTTTGCATGCAATGTGGTAAACATTGAAAGATTTATATCAGAATAGCAGTGATCAAAGGAAGCTGGCACTAAAGGACAAACTTCAAAAGATCAAGTGTGAAAGGGATGAGACGATCTCTATGTATCTGACCAAGCTCATCACATGTATGGATGAGCTTGCAAGTGTAGGGGTCATGACATCAAATGAGGATATGATGAGTCTAGCACTCCTTGGCCTTCCTAAGAGCTAGCATAGCTATCGGGACTCGGTGAATGGAAGGGAGAAATTACCAGATTGCGAACAACTATGGTTGGATTTGATGCAGGAGGAGATCAGACAGAGCACCAGAGACAATTCTTCATCCATGCATGATGAGGAGAACTGTGTCTTAGTGAGTAAGGTGAAGAAGGGGAAGGAGAATTTTTCTCTTTCTGAATCCAGTTCTTCCAATGATGGGAAGAATGTTGACAAATCGAAAGTGCGATGCTTTAGTTGTCATGAGGTGGGCCATTATGCTGCAAATTGTCCACGAAGGAAATCCAAGAAGGGATTCGGGGAAGGATATGGAGGTGAGGTACTTGCTTCACAATTCGAGTTGGATTTCACACTCTTCACATGCATGGTTTCATCCATGGTGGGAAGTGGTTGGTTTCTTGACAGTGGAGCTTCTTTCCAGATGACCGACGACAAGAGTTTGTTTAGTACTTTGGAGGAGAAAGATCTCCAGATACTCGTAGCGATGGGTAATGATGAGAAGTATAGTGTCTCAGGTGTAGGAACAATTATTTTTCAGAGGGAGCATGGATCTCGCCTTACCTTGACCAATGTCAAGTATGTACCAGGACTGAAGAGAAACTTGGTGTCAATCACAATGCTGGAAGACAGAGGCTATGATGTAGTCTTCAGTAACGGAAAGGTTTTCCTTAGACACATCATCACTAGACAGGTGAAGCAGATTGGTTCATGGGTCAAGAACCTGTGTGCTCTTGAGGTTCAAGATGCATGCAAAGCCTTGAGCAGCAAGGCAAATGATGGAGACTTGGTGGTTGAGAGGGAGGGTATATTACCTCTCAACATGCAGAGCCA
>APFE030376267.1:0-10272 GCA_000404065.3 Pinus taeda | reverse complement strand
CATAATTGTGCAATTACACCTCTTTGTTCCTTTTTTAGAAGCTTTGTCATACCGTTAGAGCTGATTATCTTTCCCAGTTTCCCTACAATACCCCTTAATCCAACTTCCTTTTCTTCCGTAGAAAATTTCATGAAAAGTTCTTGAAAATTAAAAGCTATTGTACCCAACGATTGTAGCCATTGGACTCCTAGTACAACATCAACACCTCCAATTGGAATGGAAAGCATTGGGCTAGTCAATATATATTCTCCCATGGATAGCTTGATATTATGGCACTTTCCAGAGTAATTTATGGTTCCTCCATTTGCAACCATCACTTGACACTCTGGTGCTGGATATAGGAAGCAATTCAATTATTTTCCTATCTTACAATGAATAAAATTGTGGGTATTTCCTGAATCAATCAACACTATTACCATTTTCTTCTTGATTTGTCCTTCTATCTTGATGGTTTGATTAGTGGTAATTCCAGCCAATGCATTACAATATATGGTTAGAATCATTTCTTCTTTATCTAGGCTTTGTTCATGGAGTATATCCTCTTCGTTTGACCTTTCTTGTTCCTTTTAACATGAACTAAGTAATGATAATGATTAGTATAATAGTGATACAGAACAGTGTTAAAAAATAGTGTTACATTATAGTAAAACATAAAACATAAAACAAGCTAACAATATAGCAATAACATGAATTAAAACTATTAATATGGTAGTAACATGAACTAAATAATGATAATGATTAGTATAATAGTAATACAAAATAGTGTTACAAAATATTAAAACATAAAACAAACAAATAATATGGTAATAACATGAATTAATTAATGATAAAGATTATTATAATAGCGTTACAAAATAGTAAAACATAAAACATAAAACAAACAAACTGTATAGTAATAGCATGAATTAAAATTATTAATATAATAATAACATGAGTTAAATAATGATAATGATTAGTATAACAGTGTTACAGAATAGTAAAACATAAAACATAAAACAAACAAACAAACCATACAGTAATAGGATGAATTAGAATTATTAATACAGTAATAACATGAATTAAATAATGATAATGATTAGTATAAAAGTGTTACAAAATAATAAAACATAAAACATAAAACAAACAAGCAATATAGTAGTAAAATGAATTAGAATTATTAATATAGTATTAACGTGAATTAAATAACTATAATGATTAGTATAATAATCTTACAAAATAGCGTTAAAAATAGTAAAATAAAAAACATAAAACAAAAAACCAATATAGTAATAACATGAATTAAATAATTATAATGATTAGTATAATAGTGTCACAAAATAGTGTTACAATATAGTAAAACATAAAAAAATAAAACAAAAAACAATACAGTAGTAACATGAATTAGATCATGATGATGATTAGTATAATAGTGTTATAAAACAGTAAAACATAAAACATAAAACAAACAAGCAATATATTAATAACATGAATTAAAATTATTAATATAGTAAATACATGAATTGAAATTATTAATATAGTAACGATAATGATAATACAAACGTATAGATTATAGGCTTTGAGAGAAATCTACAGGCGTCCTAAACTGAAATAACAAATACATGTATGATAATGATGAATTAAAACATAAAACATAAAACAAACAAACATTAAAGTAACAACATGAGTTAAGATTATTAAACTAGCAATAACATGAATTAAATAATGATAATGATCAGTATAATAGTGTTACAAAATAGTAAAACATAAAACATAAAAAGAAACAAACAATATAGTAATAACAAATATTAAATAAAAATAATGATTAGTATAATAGTCTTACAAAATAATGTTACAATATAGTAAAACATAAAACATAAAACATAAAACATAAAACAGACAAACAATACAGTAATAACATGAATTAAATAATAATAATGATTAGTGTAATAGTGTTACAAAATAGTAAAACATAAAACAAATAAACAATATAATAATAAAATAATTAATACAACAATAAGATGAATTAAAATTAATAACACAGTAATAACATAAATTAAAATTATTAATATAGTAATAAGATGAGTTAAGTAATGATAATGATTAGTATAATAGTGTTACAAAATAATAAAACATAAAACAAACAAACAATATGGTAATAACATGAATTAAATAATAATAATGATTAGTATAATAGTATTACAAAATAGCGTTACAAAATAGTAAAAAGTAAAATATAACACAAACGAACAATATAGTAATAACATGATTTAAATAATGATAATGATTAGCATAATAGTGTTACAAATCAGTAGAACATAAAACACAAAACAAACAAACATTATAGCAACAAAATGAGTTAAAATTATTAATATAGTAATAACATAATTTTAATAATGATAATGATTTCTATAATAGTGTTACAAAACAGTAAAACCTAAAACATAAAACAAACAAACAATATAGTAATAACATGAATTAAATAATGATACTTATTCGTATAATAGTTTTAGAAAATAGTAAAACATAAAACATAAAAAGAAACAAACAATATAGTAATAACAATTATTAAATAATAATAATGATTAGTGTAATAGTGTTACAAAATAGGCAAACATAAAACACAAAACAAACCAGCGATATAGTAATAACATGACTTAAAATTATTAATATAGTAATAACAATTATTAAATAATGATGATGATTAGAATAATAGTGTTACAAAATAGTAAAACATAATAGTACAACACAAAAAATAAATAAAAAAGAAACAATACAGTAATAAAATTATTAATATAGTAATAAGATGAATTAAAATTATTAATATAGTAGTAACATGAATTAAATAATGATAAAGATTAGTATAATAGTGTTACAAAATAGTAAAACATAAAACAATAAAACAATATAGTTATAACATGAACTAAAATTATTAATATAATAATAACATGAATTAAATAATGATAATCATTACTATAACAATGTTACAAAATAGTGAAACATAAAACAAAAAGACAATATAGTAAGAACATGATTTAAAATTATTAATATATTAAGAACATGAATTAAATAATTATAATGATTAGTATAATAGTGTTACAATATAGTAAAACATAAAACATACAAACATACAAACATACAAACAATATAGTAATAACATGAATTAAATAAAGATAATGATTAGTATAGTAGCGTTACAAAAAAGTAAAACATAAAACACAAAACAAACAAACAATATAGTAATAACATGAATTAAATAATGATAATGTTTAGTGTAATAGGATTACAAAATAAAACAGTAAAACCTAAAACATAAAACAAACAAACAATATAGTAATAACATGAATTAAATAATGATAATGATTGGTATAATAGTGATACAAAATAGTAAATCATAAAACAAAAAGCAACCAAACAATATAGTAATAACATGAATTAAATAATTATAATGATAAGTATAATAGTGTTACAATATAGTAAGACATAAATATAAAAAAAAAACAGTATAGTAATAAGATGAATTAAAATTATTAATATAGTAATAACATGAATTAAGTAATCATAATGATTAGTATAATAGTGATACAAAATAGCAAAACACAAAACACAAAACAAACGAACAATATAGTAATAACATGAATTAATAATTATAATGATTAGTATGATAGTGTTACAATATAGTAAAATATAAAACATAAAACAAACGCACAATATAGTAATAACATGAATTAAATAATGATAATGATTAGTATAATATTGTTAGAAAATAGTAAAACATAAAACATAAAAGAAACAAACAATATAGTAACAACATGAATCTAAATTATTAATATAGTAATAACATAATTTAAATAATGCTAATGATTAGTATAATAGTGTTACAAGATAGTAAAACATAAAACATAAAACAAACAAACAATATAGTAATAACATGAATTAAAATTACTAAGATAGTAATAACATGAATTAAAATTATTAATATAGTATTAACATGAATTAAAATTGAGACAGGGGTATTGAAGAAAAACAGTTGAGACTTGGAGGCATTGATGGAGGTGCCAGAGGCTTCGGAAAACAAAGAGAGGAGGGATTTGAAGGCATTTGCTTCCTGGGAGGAGGAGTGACCAAAAAGCATCGTATCATCTACAAATTGCTGATGCGACAGAGGGTTGAGACCATGAAGAGCTAATCCTTTTACCGATTTGGAAGAAATAGCGTGGTGAAGGAGGCGGCTGAGCCCTTCGGCCATAAGAATGAAAATGAAAGGAGAGAGAGCGTCTCCTTGTCGGATGCCTCGTGAAGAATGGAAGGGAAGGGAGGGGGAACCATTGAGGAGCACAGAAAAGCATGGAGAGGTTATGAGACTCATGATCTAGCGGGTCCAAGTGGCACTGAATCCAAAGGCTAACAGCATTTGACGGATGTACTCCCAACTGAGTTTGTCAAAGGCTTTAGATAGATCCAGCTTCATTATCATGCCTGGTTTTTTGAGTATTTTTAGCGAATGAATGACCTCATTGGATAGAATTATGCCATCCATGATCTGTCGACCTTCAACATACCCTGTTTGTTCCGGGAGAATGAGGAGAGGAAGGAGGGGTTTGAGACGATTAGCAACCACCTTGGAGATGAGCTTGTAGATGACGTTGCAAAGGGCAATGGGCCTGAATTTATCAGGCATATTAGCTTCTTCACTTTTAGGGACAAGAGCGATGAATGTGGAGTTCAGGGAAGGGAGGACCCAATGCATAGAGCGGGATTCTTCCACGAGGTCCCAAACTTCTCCTTTAATCAATTCCCAAAACTCATGGAAGAAGTTAGCGGTGAACCCATCCGGGCCAGGTGCCTTGCCGTCTTTGAGTTGCGCCATAGCTTCTTCGACCTCCTGCATAGAAACTTGTTGCAATAAATTTTGATTTTGGTCTTCAGTTGTCAACTTTGGAATATGCTGAGTTATGGCTCTGATAGCTGCTTCCCTGCTGCCTGGTGGCTCTTTGAGTATATCCTGGAAGTGGTCTCTAAACTCCTTTTCCATGTCTTCATGCTTTTCTATTCTGTCCCCTTGATTGTTGTTGATGAATGCAATATTATTTTGCATGCGGCGTTGAATGGTGGATCGATGAAAGAATTTGGTGTTCTTTTCTCCTTCTTTTAGCCATCTGATGCGCGATTTTTGCTTCCATAAGATTTCCTCCTGAAGCCTTCTGGTCTCTAATTCCGTCCATAGGGAGTGCTCTTTTTGAGCTAGTTCTTCCGTTCTGCCTTCGATGATGATGGTTTGCTGTAGCTCACACATGCTCTGCTCTAGTTTTTTTTTTTCCTCCAGAATGTTGCCGAATGTGGATTTGTTCCAGGCTTTGATGATTTGCTTGAGGTGTTTCAGCTTTTGTTGAAATTGATACATTTTTGCCCCAGAAGGGGGAGAGAATGATTTCCAAACATTTTGCACCATTTCTTTAAAGTTTGGATTAGTAAACCAAAAAGATTCAAAACGAAAGGGGCGATTGGTTTTTTTACCTGGACTTGTCCATTGGAGCATTATGGGCCAATGATCTGAACCTCCCTGGGGAAGGATAGAGGCGTGGAGCGCTCCGCCTAAATGGATGGAGTTGTCTGAAACGAGGAAGCGATCTAATCTGGAAGCTATGTGGTGTGGTCCTTTCCTTTTGTTTGTCCAAGTAAATATGCCATTTGAAGTTTGCATATCTATAAGCTGGTTGTGCTGGATAAAAACTTTGAGGCTTGTGCTGTCCTCTTCTAGTTTCATCCGACCTCCTTTTTTTTCCGCAAGACTGGTAATGATGTTGAAATCTCCCCCACTTATCCAGAGAGGATGGTGCCTATTGGCGTTGAGAGAAGTAAGTGAATCCAGAATTTCTAATTTGTGTTGCATGTCCTGCGGAAAGTACGTGTTCGTGAGGAGCCCATGTATCTCTGTTCCCAGAATATGAAAAGAAGCTTGAATAAAGTTGCGCGAAGCATGAAAGTCCTGAAGGCAGATTGACTGCGGGTTCCATACTATTGCTAGACCTCCTGATGCTCCTAGTCCATCAACTGAGGTAGATTTACTACCTGGCCAGGCTTTGCGCAGGATTTTTTCAAGAATGTCATTGGTGCTCTTAGTTTCTTGGAGAAGAACAACAGAAGGTTTCTCTGATTGTATCATGATTTTTAACATACGGTGTTTGGAGGGGCTATTGAGCCCTCTCATATTCCAGGAGATGAGCTTCATGAGGGACTTTGAGGTTTGGGTTTGTAGAACTTTGTCAACTTTGGAAATCTGCCCGATTCCATCAAGATCTCGCCCAGGATAATAGTTCTCTGTAGTTCTGTCTTGCGTCCTCTTTTTTTTGTTTTTTTGAGGATTTTGCTACTATCCCAGAGACTGCCTGGTTGAATACCCAGATATTTGCTTCGTTGTGCTTTTATAAGAACTCCTTCCAGTCGATCTATTTCCCAGGGGGGAATGGCGTTGTATGCTTTTTGTTTGCATGCAGCTTCCAGAGTAAGGATATCTAGCCCATCTAGACTCACTGTCTCTGGATCTTCTTCCATGTTGCTGGGGGTGTCCTGAGAGTCTTCTGGATGACCTTCTTGTAGACTTAAAGCAAGAGCTGCATCCAGATCCATATTGGTGGCCTGAGGATCAGCTGCAGAATCTTTGAGATGCTCCTCCATGGAGGGAGGGGTTTTAGAAGATGAAGGAGGGGAAGGATCCCCCTTTGAGGAAGGTTTAACGGAGGAGATTGGCTGACCAGGAGAAGTCTCAGAGTCTTTTGAGGGCTTTAGAGGGGTTTCATGAGGGGTAAGGATCTGGAACTGGTTCGAAGATTCAGGATTGCTAGGGCTGGAGGTGGTAGCTGGGTTTTTTTTTGCATGCCGCTTGCGAGCAGTGACTTTGGTGAATCCATCTGAATCTTTAGGGGTAGCGTTGGAGGTAGCTTGTGCCTGAGCATTCAAGGGGCATTCCCTAAAGAGATGACCATGCACGTGACATCTACGACAATGAAAAGGAATATGCTCGTAATCCAAAGATTGAAGCCATTCATAATCATCATGGAAGAGACTTACCGTCTCTGCTAGGGTTTTTTTGAGCTGCATCTGGACGCAGATCTGAGCATAGGAGGTAAATCGTCAGTACTTCGTGTCCTCAGCTACTTTGATGAATGCGCCGATGCTATTACCTATATCCTTTAACGTTTCTTCTTTCCAGTACTCTGTGGGCAGGCCATACAGATGGATCCAGACTGGTACATGACTGAGGTCCTCTGTATCCGGGTTGAATCTTGGCTTCCAGTCCCGAAGGAAGAGTCCTGAGGAGTTGAAGAAATATGGACCCCCTTCAAATACTCTGGTTTTGTCTTCCAGGTAGTAAAATATGACTGTGAAGAAGCCCTTAGGACCTATCATCAGAGAGATCTGGCCTTTGGGTTTCCATTTGGAATCTATCCAGCTGTGTAGAGCCTTCTCTGTTGGCCAGAAACCCAGAAACTTTCCGATCAGAGCATGATCTTTCAGAAATTGTATCTCGCCATTGATGCGATGGCTTGGGAGTTCGACTTTTATGCGTTCTGTCGCTTTTGGAATACAAGTGGATGACGTCGCCTTTGGTTGTGACGCGCTTTGATCCGTGTTCTTTGGATTATCATCGTTTGACAGGTCCTCTCTGTTCTGGATTGGGTCCTTGCCTTTGGAATGGTCAGAGTTGATCAGTTGTGCAGCGATCTTACCGAATAGCAGGGAAGAAGCGGCTGCGTTTTCATTCGAGGAATTTGATGCCGATGGATGGGGAGGAACGGAGTCCGTCCCTCCCGCTGGGAACGCCATAGGAATTTAACGACCAGCCAGGTTATGATTGCTACACCCACAGCGCCGTGCAGGGAAACGTATGCCAGAGTGCAGAGTTGCAGGTCTGTACATCTGCAGCGGAGGCAGAGCAGCAGTAGCTAGGGATTGCGGCACTGCCATCCAAGTACCTGGGAGCTCCCCTCATGGCTTCGGCTCTCAAGCATGCATCATGGCGGACTCTATTAGATAAACTGGAGGCAAGACTCTCTTCCTGGACCTATAGATCGCTGAACACAGCCAGTAGACTGATCTTGATAAAGTCTGTCCTCCATTCCATGCCTCTGTATCTTTTCTCTATTCTAGCAGCTCCCAAATGGGTTCTCAAAGCCATCCGTAACCTACAAAGGGGCTTTCTTTGGGGATCGCATGGTCTAAACAGAAAATGGGCCCTTGTTAAATGGGTAGATGTTTTCCAATCAAAAGCGAATGGGGGATTAGGATTAAGGGATCCCCTCCAAAGCAACAGTACAATGGGAGCAAAGGTGTGGTGGAGCTGGCTAGTAAAGCTGCACATTCCCTGGGCTAAGCTATGGCAGGCCAAATACGCACCAGGCAGTCAATGGAACGAGCTCATCAGAATCAGTCCAAGCATAACAGGTTCCATGATATGGAACTTTGCAAAAATTCACAGCGCCTTCATTCAGGCTTATAGTTTTTGGGAGATTCACTTAGGGACATCAGCCCGGTTTTGGGAAGACTCCTGGCAACAAATCCCCAAACTTGTAACGCTCTTCCACAAACCTCATTGGTAGCAGTTCATGCAGCAGACAAACTTCAACAAAGTTTCCCAATTCTGGCAGCAACAAGATCATCAGGATTTTCGCACTTGGAAACCAGCTCGATCCTGGCAGATAGATTGGCAAGAGGAAACATTTGATGACATAGATAAGGAGCTTCTTCAAAGAAAAATTATTACCTCCTCACTGCAGGACAAACTGAGATGGGGACATACTACAAGAGGTCTCTTTACCACCAAGGAGGCCTTCACCTTACGATATGACCAAAATGCTCATGACAAGGATCAATTATGGACTCATGTATGGCAGCCAAAACTATGGCCCAAAATCTCCATTTTCCTCTGGCTTCTAAGCAAAAATCATATTCTAACCTGGGATAATCTCCAAAAAAGAGGGTTTATTGGTCCTTCTCGTTGCCCCAACTGCAATGCTCAGGAAGAAACAAGCACTCATCTCATGGAAACTTGCTCTCTGGCAGCTCAGCTTTGGAACAAAGTAGCTCATTGCAATAATGGAAGGAAAGAAAGGCAAGGGGACATCGCAAATATCCTGCGAAGTTGGCCACAGGAACCCTTTCAAAGCCCTATCCTCAACTCTTTATGGAATCTCATTCCCGGCTTCTTATACTGGACATTATGGAAGGAAAGAAATAATAGAATCTTCAACAACAAGAGCAGATCTGCAGACATCCTCTGGCTTCTCCTAAAGCTCAATCTTCAAGAAACATTAGCTCTTAGAGCTTGGTCAGAAAATGATTGGCCTACTATTCCGCAGGAGATTCTCATCTGGCAGAATTGGAATTTCAACATCACATACTCTAAATTGGACTCTCACCAAACACCTTCCAAATGCATTTCCCCCTCCCACTGGTCCCCTCCTGCTAGTGCTGCCTACAAACTCAACTTTGATGGGGCGGCCAAGGGGAATCCAGGACCATCTGGATTTGGAGGTGTAATCAGAAATTCAGATGGAGTAGTTATATACATCTACTATGGATCAAGTGGTACAAATACCAACAATATGGCGGAGTTAGAAGGAATGTGGAAAGGAATTTGTATAGTGGATCA
This sequence comes from Pinus taeda, assembly GCA_000404065.3. Lineage (NCBI taxonomy): Eukaryota > Viridiplantae > Streptophyta > Pinopsida > Pinales > Pinaceae > Pinus > Pinus taeda. The sequence continues at coordinate 644 of APFE030376267.1, read as the reverse complement.
CCACAACTTCTACCCATTAGAAGTAGAGGGTGACTCCCAAATTTTAATCAATGCAGCAATCAGAATTCAAGCAGGTTCCTCTGTAGATAAAGTTGCTTCTAGCTGGAGATTGTTGAGCAGACTAGAAGCATTGGAAGACAGGCTTAGGCAACCTAACAGCATAATCTTCAAGCATGTTCGACGCACAGCCAATAAGGTTGCTGATAGAATGGCTAACCAAGGAGTGAATCAGCAAGGCCCTCACTTCGCAGGCTCTCTCCATGATGCTAAAGACAAAAAACTTCAACAGGATTGCCACACTTTGGCTCTCCAGGATCTTAATCCCCCGGATGCGGGTGTTAGTCTGCGATAAACGGGTGGCGGTGAGCTGTCCACTGTGCAAGTGGCAGCCCAACCTGGTTACGAGTACCCAGCATTTAAGATGCCGGTAGGTGAGCGCTTCGGGATCATTCCACCCTCGCGCGAAGACGTTTAAGGCTCCTCCTCCTCGCATCAAACCAAATCCGCTGCAACCTCGGGTATTCATTGCAGAAGCTGGCTCGCACATGGCTCGCCGCTGGCATCGTCATTATAAGCCTGGTCTTCGAGGCAAGGTATGGGTCTGCATTTGGTTTTTCTGGTTTTACTATGTGCCTGTAATGTGG
>APFE030376256.1:10475-28947 GCA_000404065.3 Pinus taeda | reverse complement strand
ACATGCAACTGAGTTAACTGATGTATTCATTAGTTGTATTATGAGTTAATAATTTGTGAATTAATTAATAACTAATTCACCCAACTCATCTCTAGTCTATTTGCCAGTTAGACTAAATACAACCAGGTTAACAAAGCTAAACTGAACACAACTCCATCAACTGCACCTCCAGTCCACTAAACTCAACTCACTTGAGTTCTAACTGAAGTCCTGCATGCAAATATTAGTCATCCCATAGGTAACCACGTATTTCCTTCTTGGATCTGCATGTACCACATCCGTAGCTCATCCTGAAGTGCTCCAAGAGAATAAGACAAAGTTTATAGTCTAAATATTATTATGAGCTAATAATATTTGACTGTTCTATATTTAGACTGAGCAGTCACTCCGCTATGACTGAGAAGTCACTCCGCTGTGATCTAAAAATAGAAGTCCATCTATTTTTCCCAACTTGATCAATCATCCATAAACAGCAACCTGCAATCCATAGACATGATCCATATGTCTAAAAATAGACATAGACTAAAAATAGACTTGCGCCAAAAATAGCCTGCAGGCCCACTTAGTGAAGGCGACTCTTTTCACTAAGCTCCATCATCTTGTTGCAATATCAACAATATGATGCAAGGTTGGGGATAAGACATTTTCCGTAAGTAGAGAGTCTCATGCGATCATTGTCAATTGTTCTGTCATGATTGGTGATAATATATATTCATGCGTTGTATGGTTTGGGAAATAATATATAATTGATTACTAAGGGATAAGAAACAGAAGGGTGCTAATAAATTACCTATTGGTGTAAATAATGTGACTTCAATACCATTAATAGTGCTCTGCTACCGACAGGTGTCCATAACCTTGGCAGAGTTGTTTATTTCACCCATGGAACCATGGTGCTTTGTGTATGCTTAGGAAATGTTGTGTAATGTCAAAATGTAGGCCATTATGCTCGCTTGGTGACTAGTTAGCCATAATTTCATTCACAAGGAAGGAGTAAAAAGTGGGCAAGCCGGCTCGTGATGAGACCTCCTGTTCCAAGGGTTATTTATTTGATATCCCTTTTGGACCATATCCCTGGTGTGGTGGCCATAGTGGGAATGCCACTTCGCTTTCTTCCTCATGATCATGGTAGGTTGGCTCTTAATGAGACCCCCTATCCTGCATTTGACAACTTATAAGTCATGTTTGCTCTTTTTTTTTTCTTTTTCATAGAGTATTTTCCCTATTTATACACAAAGGGTGGTTCAACACTCCTTAAGAGTAGGAATGGTGGAATAAGTCTTAACATCTCAATATGAAGATATAAACCCTTTGCTCTTATTCCTGAATAATAATCAAAGAGGATTAAAAGGGACCAACATGATAGAGATAACCAATCAGAGTAGAATTAGTAGAATAATGACAGCAAAAGATGATGAATAAGCGTGTCCTTCCTTTTGTCCTCTTACCAATTCAGGGCAATTTCTTATAAATATAGCGATTTATGATTGACTGATTTTAGTATGTTGTGCTTTTGTATCCATTGCATAAGTGCATAGCTGTATTCTAAAAAACTTGAAAGAATAGGAGCAATAAGCATCCTTAATTTAGAACAGCAAAAGGAACAAGTTGTTTCATAGGGAGAGCAAAAGCATGCAAGTGGTGTTCCTTTTGAGAAAAGGAACAACAAAAGACCACAAATGATGTTCCTTTGGAAAAGGAACAGCAGAAAACGCAAATGTCGTTCCTTTGAAAAAGGAATAGCAGAACACACAAGTGCCGTTCTTTTGAAAAAGGAACGGCAGAAATCGAAAATGTTGTTCATTTGGAAAAGGAATAGCAAAACACACAGAAATGTCGTTCCTTTGGAAAATGAACAGCAGAAATAAAAAATGTTGTTCCTTTGGAAAAAGAACAGCAAAACACACTAATGTCGTTCCTTTGGAAAAAGAACAACAGAAATCAAAAAATGTTGTTCCTTTTGAAAAGGAACAGCAAAACAAGCAAATGTCGTTCTTTTGAAAAAGGAACAATAAAAATCGAAAATGTTGTTCCTTTGGAAAAGGAACAGAAAAAACACACAGATGTCATTCCTTCAGAAAAGGAACAGCAAAGATCGAAAAGGAACAACGAAACACACAAAAATGCCATTCCTTTGGAAAAGGAACAACAGAAATCAAAAACGTTGTTCCTTTGGAAAAGGAACAGCAGAAATCAAAAACGTTGTTCCTTTGGAAAAGGAACAGCAAAACAAGCAACTGTCGTTCCTTCGAAAAAAGAACAGCAGAAATCGAAAATGTTGTTCCTTTGGAAAAGGAAAAACAAAACACACAAATGTCGTTCCTTTGGAAAATGAACAACAGAAATCAAAAATGTTGTTCCTTTCAAAAAGGAATAGCAAAAACACGCCAATGTCGTTCCTTTGGAAAAGGAACAGCAGAAATAAAAAATGTTTTTCCTTTGGAAAATGAATAGCAAAAACACACAAATGTCGTTCCTTTGGAAAAGGAAGAGCAGAAATCAAAAGCGTTGTTCCTTTAGAAAAGGAACAGCAAAACAAGCAAATGTCGTTCCTTTGAAAAAGGAACAGCAGAAATCGAAAATGTTTTTCCTTTGGAAAAGGAACAACAAAAACACACAAATGTCGTTCCTTTGGAAAAGGAACAGAAGAAATCAAAAATGCTAAAGAACAGCAGAAATAAAAAATGTTGTTCCTTTGGAAAAGGAATAGCAGAACACAAAAGAAAAAGAACCAAAGTACACTAAAATGACGACTAATCCAAAGGGGGTTATTCTTTTGAAAAATGAACAGCCAGAAGAAAATGTTGTTCTTTTGAAAAAAGGAACAACAAAAATAGTAATATCAAAACGTTGATTCAAAAATATGTACAAAAATGATTCAAGAAAAGAAATTATGTACAAACTGTAAAAAGAAGTAAATTCCTTAATGAATTACAGGTGAGGAAGACTTCTCTTCCTCCCCTAAAATCTCCATATCTAATTCTCGGCGTAGCTGCTGACAGAAGGACTTCCGAGTGAGTGGTTTGCGATAGAGACGAACTCGGTGGCCATTTGCCTTGAAGGCATATCCAGAACCGTCAATAGTGATTAGAGTAAGAGTACCATTGTCATGTACCTTCTGGATTTCATATGGTCCCAACCAACGAGTCTGGAGTTTCCCGGGGAAGTCCTAAAACCTGGAGTCATACAAAAGAGCCTAGTCTCCTTCGTGGAAGACTTTATTTTTAATCAGAGCATCATGCCATTTAGCTCGCTGCTGCTGAATCAGAGCAGTGTTTTGAAGTGCAGAGAGCCTAATTTCGTCCATCTCATTGATCTGTTGTAATCGATTAATCTGTGCCTCAGTTAGATCTAAGCCAACCTCCTGTGCTATCTGTAATGTTTGTATTTTGAATTCTATGGGGAAAATGGGTTGTTTTCCAAACACTAGTTGATAAGGTGAGTAACCAGTGGTACTTCTCCATGTTTTTCTGTAAGCCCACAGTGCTTCAGGTAGTCTGGCAGCCCAATCACATCTATGTGATGCAACGGTTTTCGTTGGGATTGCTTCTATTATTTTATTGCTGCTTTCTACCTACCCATTTGCCTGTGGGTGGTATGGAGTAGTGATTTTATGCTAGACATGATAGTTGTTGAGTGTTGCAGCTATTTTGTTCCCAGCAAACTGTGTTCCACCGTTTGTAATTATCTCTCTTGGAAGGCCATAACATACAAATAGATGGAACAAAAACTGTATGACAGAGTCCTCTGTAGCTCTTGGAAATTCCTCTGCTTCAACCCACTTGGTGACATATTCTGTTGCCACCAAAATATATGTTTTCTGGTTTGATGATGGGTTGATTGGTCCAATGAAATCAAGAGCCCATCGCTCGAATGGTTCGATGATTAGTTGTGGTTTCAGAGGCATCTCAACATACTGACCAGGGCGTCCTGCTCTCTGGAAATTGTCACAGACTTGGACAAATTTCTTTGCATCTTTTAAAATCATGGGCCAATAATACCCTGTTTGTAGCACTTTATGTCCAGTTCTGCGATTGACGAAATGTTCACCACATGGTCCGTCATGGCAGGCTTTCAAAATGTCAAAGATTTCATCCTCTCGAACGCATATCCTGATATGCATGTCTGCCCCTATATGGAACAAATAGCCCCCAATCCAAGAAAATTGAGTACTCCGCTAAACAATTTGTTTCCGCTCATTAGGGGTTAGATGCTTTGGTAGTTTACCTACTTCTAGGTAATTGGAAACATCAGCATACCATGGTGTTTGAACAAACACAGCAAACAGATGCTCGTCCAGAAATTGATCTTCAACTACTGCTGCATAAATTGGCTTTGGCATTCTTGAGAGAAAATTGGCTACAGGATTTTCTTTTCCAAGTCGATCCTTGATTGTAATATCAAATTCCTGCAATAAAATCAGCCATCTAGTTATTCTGCCATTTGTGATAGGCTTGTTTGCTAAATATTTTATGGCAGAATGATCTGTGTACAATATAACAGGATATCCAGTAATGTAATGTCTGAACTTATTGACAGCATGTATTACAGCTATAAATTCTTTTTCAGTAACAGTGTAGTTTAATTCAGTAGGGGATAAATTTTTTCTAATGTAATAAATTGCATATGGTTTTCTATCCTCTTCCTGCACAATGACCACTCCAATGGCTGTATCTGAGGCATCAGATGATATCTGGAATGACAAATCCCAATTTGGTCCTCGAAGGACTTGGGCTGTGGATACGAGCTTCTTCAAATCCTTGAAAGCACGTTCACATTTTTTTGTCCAAAGAAAATCAACATTGCCAGTTAGTGTATACAAAGGTGCAGTAATATGTGAATAATGTTCTATAAAACTCCTGTAATAACCAGAAAATCCGAGAAAACTGTGTACCTCTGTTTGAGTGGTGGGAGTAGGAATAAGCAAAAGTATTTGGCTTTTGACTGGGTCTACCTGAATGCCAGCTGCTGAAATATAGTGTCCTAGGATAAGTCCTTCCGTCATCATCATATAACATTTTTCATGGCTTAAACAAAGCCTGGTAGCAATGCAGCGTTGTAGGACTTTTTCTAGTGTATCCAGTGCTGGATCGAAATCATCTCCATATGGTATAAAGTCATCCATATATACTTCAAGTCCTTCATTTATTAAGTCTGCAAAAATGCTATGGATAGCCCTTTGAAATGTGGCAGGAGCATTGCATAAGCTAAAAGGTAAAAGTCGGTAGGCAAATGTTCCCCAAGAACAAGTAAAAGTAGTTTTGTCTTGGTCTTCAGGGTAAACCTGAATCTGATTGTACCCACTAAAGCCATCCAGGAAAGAAAAGAATTTCTTTCCTGCCAAAGTGTCTAATACTTGGTCGATGAATGGGAGAGGGAAGTGGTCCTTTTGTGTTTCTTTATTTAGCTCCCTGTAGTCCACACATATTCTCCATTTCCCATTCTTTTTTGGTACCACCACTAGCGGAGAGACCCATTTACTATCAGAGATAGGGTAGATAAAATTGACATCTAAAATTTTTTGAATTTCATCTTTTACCACATCTTTTAGATGAGGATTTAGTCTCCTCTGAGGCTGTCGAATAGGTCTCGCATCTTTTTCTATGTAAATGTGGTGTGTACATCACTAGGGGTCAATTCCTTTCATATTAGGGCAGTCCCATGCAAATGCTTCTTTATATTTCCTTAACACGTGAATGATATTCATTTCTTGTTCAGATGTGAGGTTGGCATTAATGTTTAACGTTTTTCCCGGTTCAATTTCCACAATTTTACTATTTGCAACAGAAGTGACAGGTATTGTATGATCATGTGTATCTTTCAGAGGATCTTCTTGTAATTCATTATCAAATGCTGCTTTTATCATATGACATTGTGTGCGGGATGTGAGTTCAGTTTGACTAATGAAATTATTAATGGCATCATCTTATGTTTGGTCTTTGAAATCAAGTGCCTCTTGTATAGTTAATGGAGATCTAATGTTATCAGTAAGGTATGATACATGGTGCCTATTAGTTTTGACTATTGTGACACTTGGCTGCGCTGGAGCATATAGAACTAAGTTCTTGATATCTGTTCCTCTAGTTCTGATCATATTTCCTTGCCAAAAGCCAATATAGGCATCGGCAGTGGCGAGCCAAGGTCTGCCTAAAATCAATGGATGTCCATCAAGTCGGGTTTTGGGATTTATTATTAGAAAATCGGTTGGATATTCCCAGGAGTCAACAGAGACCATGACATCATGTAGTGTTCCCTCTGGCCTAACCACAAATCGATCAGCCAATTCTAGCAAGGTAGAGGTGGGTTCTACAGATGTAATGCCTAGCTTTTGGCAAGTAGTGGTTGTTAAGATATTGATTGCATCTCCTAGATCAACTAAGGCATTGGACAGGGTCTGACCATAAATTTGGACAGTTACTATTGGATTTCTTGAGTCTTCGTATTTAATGGGTGTTTCTTTTCCTGATAATAAGTCAGATAGGGTGCCGACTACTTGGACTCTTGGATTATTTGTTATATTCCTCCTTGGTTTATTTATGCACAATTCTTTGATAGTTTTTGCGCATATCGGGATGTCTTGAATGGCTTGGAGGAATGGAGGAATGGAATTTTTATGTACAAATTTTGTAATTCTCCCAGAATGTCAAAATCAGGATATTGTATAGGTCGAGGTATGACTAATCGTTCTGGGAATGGGGGAGAGGATGTGGTTTCTTGATTATGAGTTTGTTGTTTATTCATATCTTCTTCTTGTGACAGATGTTCTCTGGGTAACTGATTTTCAACCTTAACTGTCTTATCTCCCTCGATTTCAATAATACGCCCAGATCTTAACTGAAGATCATTACACTCCCTCAGATCGGCTCCTACTTCTGGTGTCTCTATGATTTGGAGAGATTGGACAGGTCTGTTATTTGGATTGGGATTGGGTTGGGCTAGGAGTTACGGTCTCAGATTAGACTGGGATTTTGTTGTAAGGCTGGCAGTGTAGGATGAGGGAGAGGAATGGTTCCTATTGGCCGATGCATTGGTCTCTGCCAGTTTGTCTGCCAGGCTAAACTTTGTGAAGTAGGGGGAGTCCATTGTGGTGGGTATGGGTTGCTTTGCCAATATGGTGGGCTATAAGGAAGATTCGGCCAACCAGACTGGCTTCCCTAATTTAGCCACGAGTTTGAGGAAGGAAACGACTTTGGTGACCAGATTGAATATTGGGGGTTGGAATTGACTTTGCTACATATTATATTGTTGAGCATTATACTATGGAGGCTGAAAAGAAGAAGTTGGGTTTGGAAACATACCAGATTTTCGCGGCTACTACTGACGGCGCTGGTTGAGAAAATACACCGATTCTGGCTCTTCTTCTGCTTCCTTATATACTACTTTCAATCCAGGAAGTGAGGGACAACTCTCCGTAAGATGATCTTTTGTGCAGATGGCACATGTTTGGACTGCATCCAGTGGACACTCCTTATGGCTATGCTTCTTCCTACATTTGGGACAGAAGATTGCCAAATTTTGTTCTACCTCCATTTGCTTCTACTTGGTCTGCATAATATCAAGTTGTGTAGTTAGTGTCCCTAGTATATCAGTTTTAAAATTTTCCAATTTCTACACGCGTTACTCCTTCTGTCGAGATTTTATTATCTCTTACAAACCGATCATGTTCTGCCGGTTTTACTCTTGTGCTGCCTCTCGAGCTCCTGATACATAAATCAATAATGTCAACAAAACTTTCTTGATAACTATCTCCTTTTCCCATAACGTTTAATGTTTCGATCCATTGTTCCTTCATGCCCCTTATTAATGTTGTTTTCAACACATTATCAGGTAAAGGCAGTGATGCATAAGGAGATCCTTGTAGATTATAATGGAAATGTTCCACATACTCCTCTAATGTTTCATTTGGTCTAGCTATCATCTGGAATATTTCGTCCTTCAGTTCTTTAGACCTGCAATAATCCTGATATTGTTTTAGAAAAGATTCTTTCATTTGATCCCAGTTATTTATAACCCCGCCACCTAATCCCATAAACCATCTTAAAGCATCCCCTTTTAGTGTAGAGGGAAACAGTTTTAGTTTCTGGGGGTCAGTGGTGTAATCATATCCCCTACACAGTACATCAAATTCAAATAAAAATGCATCCGGGTCTTCTATGTAAGACCATGGAATGTAGGGATATGTTGAAGAGGGATTGCTTTCATAGGCGCATTTGCTGCAGAATCCACTATGGGGTACTGTAATGTAGAGGTTTGAGTGTTTGGCTGGTTTTGAGCCATTGGGTCGAATATATGCCAATAACCTTCTGGGATATCTAGGAGGGTATTCCTAGGTTGAGAGGGAATGGATTTAAAAGGAATAGTTTTAATAGCACTTCCTCTATCTGGGATAATGAGAGTGCTTATTGTCTGAGGAGATTGAGTTTCTTCAAAGATGATTTTTACAGCACTTCCCTTGTCTGGGTTGTTCAATGGCTGAGTTGTCTCAAGAGGAGATCTCGGTTCCTCGGTTTCCCCTGCCTCTCCTCATCCTTCAAAAAGATTACTAGAATTCCATTCCTGCAATAGTTATGGAGTAGAATTTTCAATTTCTTGAAAGTCTTTCTCTTCAGTTTGACTATGCACCTCAGCAAAGGCTACAGATGGTGATCATGTGGCCTGAAGGGAACTAGTAGGCTGTTTAGAAATAACTTTCCTAGGTCCTACTGAGGGCTGAGATTCTGCTTTCTTGTAGATTTCGTCTATGAAGGTTGATCGGCCAAGGGTCACCAGCCCCTTGGCTTTTTCTGGCTTGGGTAGAGGTTTGGAATTTTTTTTTGGCTTTTTCTGCTTAGTCATGCACTCAAATTAACTACTAAATTCTACTCAAACAAAACAGCAGCAAATCTGTAGGAAAGCGGGCAGAGGAGCAGGGCTTTTACATGCTCCACACTTAGGTTCTTACCTTCCATTTTCAAAACCCAATTCTTTCCTAGCAGGTTCATACAATACTCTAAAAAAAGAACAAATGGATACACTCTTTCCCCGGCAACGGCGCCAAAATGTGGAGCTATAAAAAGGGTCTCTTTCACTCTAGTTACCTCACATTAATATGTCAATCTGGGAATGTTTTGTTATTTTAAAGAGTGTCTCAATCTGAGGCTATCATTTTCCAGAGTAATGCTAGTAGCACAGTGTTTGAAAATACAAGAATAAACGGATGATTGTTTACAACTTAACTACTTCAAAAGATTAAATCACACATTCAGAACACTAAGCAATTTATCAGTCAAGGGTTCGGTAGCAATAAACCATCCCTTTGGAAACTGATGGAAAAGGAAATCAGAGAACAGATTGTGGGTCTGGGAGCCGGACAGTAGATGTCAATGCTCACTACAGCCTGAGATCGTTCTTCACACCAATAACAAGAAATGGAACGGCAGATAAGAAATGGAACAACAATTAAGAAATCGAACAGCAAATCTGAAATGGAACAGCAAGTCTAAAATGGAACAACAGTTAAGAAATAGAATAGCAACTAAGTCTAACAAACAGTAACATCTCAGTCTATCATATCAAATGCATTAATCACAATCTACAGGAATCAAACGCAAATCCTTCGCTCTTTAAGGGCGAATTGAATAACAAACACAAATGGAATAGCACTGATTACTGATAAATTATGGAACAGCGCTTGAAAACAATACATCCACACAACACACTTAAATAGTAATCTGATCCAGTTATCACCTCAGTTAGAAAGAATACGACTGCATTTCAAGATAGAACAACATTATGTATAAATCCAACAATCGCAAAGATCATAACTTCTAAGATGAATTCCGTAATGTTAATGAACAAGTGCACAGCACAAAGGCTCTGTAATAGAACAGCAACAGTATTCTGTAATGACTAACAGTATTATATCAACACCTAAAAGAACAGTAATATGATGCAGAGTCAATACAATTGTTCTGTCTTTAGAAACCTTTATAAATTAAACATGACAAAGCATGCGATGTAAACTTATAAAACACATCAGATTACCAAACCACGTTGATAAGCAAACCACGCAAAAACCAAGCGTAATGGTACAAGAGCAAGTGTCCTCCAAGGCTGGACCCTTAGCCTCCAGGGGTACACCGCTTGAAGTTATTCCAGACTCAAAGATGAAATAGTAACCAAGTTTGTATTAATGCATCAAGTAAAATTACAGTAGAGCAGTTCTTAGTGAGACTCGATGATCAAAGTTTTGATCTTAAAAGAAATTACATAAAAGCATAATAACATCTAACTCCCTCCTCTGTCGAGCTAACATTGCTGCCCTTTTTATAAGGGTGGCGGCAGAGATATCTAAGTGCAGAAATAGATAAAACAGCGATCCCTCAGGATCAACGATCCTAAGGGATTTGCCAAACCGTTAGTCTTCATTCATTTCTTTCTTTTCCTGCTCTGAGCTAATATCTCCACTTCCTTTCCCGGGCTGATTCGCTTTGATCTTGTTTGCATACGGTCTCCCGTCGAAAGGACAGTGGTTAACTCGTCCTTGTCTTTTCCTTTGGAACGGAAACTTCTCGTTTTTCCTCTGTCCTGCATAAGGAAATGACAATTGTCAGTGTTTTCGTCTTGCATATTAATCTCACATGTTTTATTACAATTCTTTATCGTTTTCCAAGTTCATGATGCAAAAAGGCTCGTAAGTTCTAATGAAAAGACACTGAAATAATCATCAAAAACATACCTTCTTTAGTACTCCACACCAAGAAGGTGTAGTTGTGGTTTGGTTGGGTCTATAATATGCATGGGATGATCCTCTCACACCCTACTAGTATGGTCTAAGCTCATGAGGTCTCCTTTGGTTAATGTAGTAAAACTGCTCAGCGACCCCTTCAGCTCCTTGATATATAGCTTTGAGTCTAGGTAAGGAAGGGCACTTGTCTATGGAGTGGTTTTCTTCACAGACTGAGCAAATCCCAATACAGTTTAATGGGCATCCATTCCTAGGATGCCTCCTGGTGCACCTAGGACAAAATATGGCCAAGGCTCTCTTTGCTTCCTCTTGCTTCGTTTTGATATTCATGGTAGCCAATTGCAAGGCAAGGGTTTGCAGCATCTCACTTTTGAAGTCCTCCAGCATATTTCCAATTTCACCCTTGATGGATGAGTTGGAAGATGGGGTACTAGCCATAGGTTGACTACTTCTACCCTTGTTTCTGGTTTCCCTAGAATGGTTTCTAAAGATAGTCTTGATGTCCTCATAGGGTAGTTGGTAGATATCTCCTCCTGCTAACATATGTAAGGTGTCTAGGATATCCTCCCTTACTCCTCTGAACAGAACCAGCTTCAGTGACTCAAGGTCAAGTGTGCACCTGACCCTTTTGTAACTGAGTTGGAATCTCTCTTCCTAGTCTTCTAGGGATTCATCCTGGCCTATGGTCATCCTAAAAATATCATATTTAGTATCCTTTGATCTACATTAGTCCCTATATTTTTTGTCAAAGGCCAGCTGCATTTGAGCCTAAGTTGTTATGTTATCTCTAGGTAAACCCATGAACTAGCGCAATGCTGCATCCTTGAGGGTAGATGGCAACAGTTTCAACTTTTTCTCATCATCTATATAGTCATAGGTTCGGCAGACAACAACAAACTCAAATAAGAAAGTGTCAGGGTCCTCTGTGGTCAAGACGTGGAAATGAGGTAGAGCAAAGGGGCTTATATTCTTCATTTTAGTGTCCCCGTTGGTTTCCCTAATGGGGAAGGCACTCACAATTCTCCCTCTATCTCCTCTACCATTTAAGTGTTCAGCCATTGGTTCAGTAGGAATGGGTTACTCCTCTTCTTCTTTCCATATAGGTTCCTCAAATATGTTAGGTTTCTCACCCAAAGGGGCTTCCAATTCACCGTCAATGAAGAAGAAGGAAGTTTGACTATTGGATGAGGTGGGGGTATTTAGCAAGAATTTTCATGAATTATCCCTAATCCTACAAGGCATGAAAGGAAATGTTTTTGGGTTTTTTGGGAGATTTTCTTTAAAGCTGGAAAGTACTCTGCAGAAAGGAAATTGTTGATTAAATGAAAAACTACTAACAGAATGGAAACTACTTGCTGAATTGAAATTGCTGACCGAATGAAAAGAAACTACTGACAGAAAGAAAAATACTTGTGAAATGAAATTGTTGAATTGAATGAAAAACACTAACAAAAGGAAATTATTTTCAAAATGGAAAGGAAACTAGATTAACTTGTGGAATGGAAAAGAAAGCAGATAAATAGAAAAACGAAAGAAAGAAACTAGATTACTTTTGCAGAAATAAACTAATGGAAGAAAGTTAGAAACTAGAAAATAAAAGAAAAGAACAGTAATCGCTATTACTCTGACACCTCCCAGGAAATGACGCCAAAAAGTGATGAGCCTAGCTATTGTAGTAAGAATGCTGCAAATCCCAGGGCTACCAGCTTTACTTATCAACCCGAGGTTCGCAAAAACTTGGAGGTGATTGTGCTATATACATAAGTAGAAGTGAAGATACTGGTTGCTGTCACTGCTCATTTGGCAAGAGACCTCAGGGGTTCCAAGCCGGACTTATATAAGGTTAGAAGTAGATTGATTTTGTTGGAAGGAGAGAAAACCTAGTCTAGGGGGGAGTTATTCTACTGTAGAAATGAAGAAAGAAATCATGTAATGCAAATTATCTAAGTTGCAGAAGTAAAAACATCAAAACGTAGACTAAGGACTAAACAATGGAAACTAGGCTAGGTCTGTGTCTAAGCGGAAGAACGGTCGGAGATCAAAATGGTGAAAAGAGGACGTAATGAGAAATAGTGCATGAGGACCGTTGGATCAGGTGGGTGGAAGGCGAATGAATGGCTAAGATCAGATTGCAGGAGGGTACGTAGGTAAATGGGTGAACAGGGTTAACTAATAGGTTGGATGGCTAAGATTATATCACGAAGGAAATCAATAGATGGACGGAGGAGATCGGCCAAGCTAGTTGGCGATTGGGTGAAGCGACAGCCGTCAAATCAGGAGATAGATCGACGGCGGAGATGAGAGCGCTCAAAGGCATGTGCAAAAAAGGGGGAGTGGGTTTAGAGGGAGGTAAGCAGTATATCGTGTGCCCTAAAATATGTAAGCAGTTTTGTAGAATTTCACGCAATTAGCCTCCCCAGCCGACACGTAGCACGTGGAAACCACTCATATCGCATTCCCTCGGCCAGATAATGGTTGGACAGGAGATCCACGCGAAGGCCGTCAAATCTGGCAAGGCAGATCTATGTTGGAGATTTGACCGAGCAGGTCGGTGAGCGGGTGTGAGATAACCGTCGGATCTGACAAGGCAGATCGATGATGGGGATTTAAAGGGAAAAAGGAAAATGCTAAAAGTGCATCGGGCAGTGATTGGTCAGTTTTTCTTGTGAAAGGCGTTTGACGGCTAAAAATGGTTTGAACATGGATTGACAGCTTTCACTAAGCTTTTCATGTTGAAGGCAAATGAAATGGGAATGTGAGTGAGGTCTAAAGACAGGGTGAGAGAGTGAAGGAGCAAATTCCCATTGAAGGAATAGAGCAATATGAAATGAACTCAACGACTGCATTAAACAACAAACCCTCTGTGAAAACAAAAACCCTATGTTTTTGGGGTTGTTGCAGGGTTTCTCCCTCACATCATGGTCCTAGAGGGAGGAGGTGAGGCCGAGACACATGTGAGCAACCTTGTGGATCCTTCCTTTGCCAACCTACTGATTGAATGCAAGCATAAATGGAAGCAAACTGAATTGCAACTACTATGATCTGCACTACTTTAATGAAATTGCACTATTCAAGCAAATGAACAGACAACAGGAAGCTACTTAAGTCAATGAACAGGAAAGCCATAAATCTATGTTGAACCATTGTGATGAAAATTCATCGATTTAACCAAATGAAGAATCAAACCATTCATCTATGCTACTATTGTAATGGAAATGAACTACTTCAGTAAATGAACAGAAAGCAGGAATCTATGCTAGAATACAATACAAGAAGGAGGATCTTTGGCTGCTAGGGTCAGGCCCTAACCCAAGAGCTTCAGCCCTCTAAGTTAACTCAGTGCTCACTCTAATCAAAACTCATCTTCATTATCAAAAAACATTGTGTTAAATCAAATTATTACAAGCCTGCACTTGACTATTGGTGACTGACTAGCTGACTAATGACTAGCTATTGGTTAACTAAAAAAACTGAGGTCCTAAGCCTCTTTATTTATATATCTGAAGTCTCAACGACTTCCCTCAAAATTAGGGAGGTAAAACTCCCAACTTAATGGTAACTTGTCCTTTCACTTTCACTAGCTTGGCTGCCTTCTAGTAGGGAGGCTGCTTGTACTTCCACTTGCTTGGCTGTCTTTTAGTAGTCCTGATTTGGCTGTGTGTACTTTTAGCTGATGGAGGGATATTAGAATGGATGGGCAGTAAATGAGAGGATTTACATCCTGTAATTCCTCTCCCTTGTCCCATCTGAGTTTTTACCAAGCTCTTTTACCATAGTTCCTTACTTTTACCTTTTATCCCTACATTTCCCTTGCTTTTATCCTTTATTCCTACATTACATGCACATTAGACCACAAAGAAAAATATACAAATCTAACTCATCTCATAAGAAAAATATAATCAAAAGTATGAAATAAGTTGTGAGAATAATTTGTTTGACTAAGCTAGGAGGTGAATTAAGGCCAATTAAGGCCCATATAATTACTCAATGATGAGACTCATCACAATATTCTGTATCACTTGTGGGGATTTCAGGGGTTTATGCATGTAGTTTGTCAGGTTATACCAATATTTTTAGTTCTTGGCTTCCAATTATGGAGTCTAGTGGATGACTTACTTGTGCTCATGTCAGGATTCAAAGTCTAGTTTTTGTTTTGTTGCACATCATGTTGGTCATTATTTTACCCAGGGTTGTGTGGATTTCTCTCTTCTCTCTATAACTATGCCTCCTCGATAGAGAATGGCAAGTCCTAGAGGTGGCGTCATTAATTCCACCCCTCTTCGTCAAAGGTTGTTTGGTTGGGATTCTATTGCAACTTATTTTGATTCAGTCCCTCTAGAAGATCGGTGGGAAATTCTTCACCTTGAATCTGATTCTCTGATTCTGAGGTTGGATAATAAGGCCTTAAGTGGATTCCTGATCCAGGGAGATTTAGAAAACGAAGGTTACATTTCTTACATTCTCTCAATATTAACCAACAAATGGATTCCCTCTTCCACATGGTTCTCAAAGATAAGAAAGTGGAAAATTTCTAAAAAATTGTAGGACAAGACGACATTAACCACACTGGTTGGTTCGAAACGCGTCGACAAATGATTGTTTATGTGATTTTGCCGAAATTATTCTCACAAACATGTTATGGATCACATAAGCCTAAATTCTATATTAAACACCTCCATTGTAATATATGCTTATGCCAAGATGATAGTGTCTCACATTTGAAGAAGGTCCAAAAATATGTGGTCTCTAACTCTGATTCTAAGGAGTTTATTGATCCCCCCTATATTCATTAATGCTCCACCTACTAATACTTCTCTTTCTCTAGCTATTCTATCAGATTGATGTGAGTGTTGTTAGTTCATTTTTTTAATTACCTTGAACTACCTTATCACTCTGGTTCTTAGATCTTTTAGAAGTGCTCTTGGTATTTTCTATGGAGACTTTTGGTTGGGCATGGAGGTTTCTGGGATGTGCGATGGAATTCTTGCTTACAAGATGTTGTGGTATAATTTCTGGCATATTCAATTTTTTATATGGTGGACAACGCCATTTTCAACATCTAGCATGAACTCTCGGTTTTCATTTTTGCAAAGCAGCATCAAATATTTCTCTTTAGCCTCTCATGCAGGTTTTTGAATTATGTTTTCTGAAGAATCATGTTTTCTTATCTTTCAATTGATCATTTTATTGTTACATCAGTGTGACCTTTGTATGGCAATATTGGCAGTGGCCTATCAACCTACTAAGATGTCAGTCTCTTGGTTCTCTGGTCCTGTAGCACCCAAGTTCTATCTTGTCATAGATAGGAATGGTGCTTAGTTTTCTCTACCTCGTTGGATGCTTACACTCCCAGGTCATTTTTTTTGGATGTCAAAGGCCATATTCTCTCAATGTGAAAATCATTTTTATTAAGGGAAATCATTTGCATGTGATAACAAACAAACACAAAATATTTCATTTTTAGATTTAATTTTTATGCTTCATAGTTGAGTAATAATTGTTTATTTTAGGTCTATATATTTGATTTCTAGTTGTTGTAAGAGTCATGATTTTTCTACTTCTAAGGTGAATTATATTTTATTTTTCCTTTTGTTTTTAGTGATATGTGTTGTTGATTCTTTCAATTTAGAAGAAGGTTACTAATTTTTGAAATTTCCTATTTTCTAATTTTTCAAGGAAAAAAAAACAATATTTTATTAAACCTTAAACCAAGGATAAAATTACATTTTGTAGATGTTCAAGAAAATTACAGATACGTCTACCAAAAAACCTACCAAAAAAATGCCTCACAACAAAATACAAAAAAATTAAAAGAGCCACCAAGAGAGAAAAGTGTGCAAGCCCATTAATAAACCCCTAAGGGCACTAGAAAAATATTGGGCAGAAGTCGCCCAAATGGCCCAAAAAACCCACAAAACCTGCAGCACTGTGAAGAGGTCGAGCATGTTACATCCGAACTAAAACATAAAATAAAATGGAGGGCATTAGTTGTAGAGGCTTCTACCGATGAATGCTAGATATACAACAAATGAATCCAAATTAATTTCTTTTACTTTCATGTTTTAAATTTTCTAGAATATTATTTGTTTTCAACACTAAACATTTCATATGCTTTTAGTTATTTCCTTGAATTTTAATTGATGTTGAATTCATAGTGTCGTGTCTCTTTGGGGTGTGGATGTAATAAAATCCACTCTATTACAAGGCTATTATTCCCTATATAGAACCAATAAGAAAATGGTTAGTAGGAAAAATATATAAACAAATGGAAAAAGAAATTGAATCTAAACAAGATCATTAATACAAAGAAAACAAAAAAAAGATGAATAATAAAGGTTGGGAAGCAAGAATTATCTTTATTGCTTGGTGAAAATAGTTACAAAAATATCCTAGAGACACTAAAGGAGTTTATAGGGAAATGGACCCTATGCCTCTCCTAAAGGAAGGTCCCTTTTCCCTCTCCTTTCAAAAATGATCTCTCTTTAAAGAAGTCCTATGGGAGATCTCAAATGGTGAGCTCTATGAACATAAAGAAATACTAGATTTCTATAGAATTTGGTAGCATAAATTTTCTTGGGTTTCTCTTCTAGTGATGTTTATAGGTCAAAGTGCATGTGTTGTCTCCCCTTGGCTCATTGATGATATTTGATCTTTGAGTGTGCTAGTAGGAGATAAGAGGAGTCCTTTGCAGGCTCCTTAATGCCACTTCAATGGTTTAGTGACTCGATATTGAGCTACCTCACCTTATCCTTTCACCAGACTGTTGCTAATTTAATTTGATTTGACCCAAGGACTACTAAGATGTCACCTTTATGGATCCACATAGTTATCGAAGAAATAGCTATGATGATCGTTGCCAAGATACTGAAATGACTTTTCTTACTTTGATTTTTCAAATGGAAACATTAGGAACCTTTTGTTTTTCTTGATTTTGATGTTTTCTAACAATCACTAGTATATTTTCACGTCATTCTTCAGCGTTGAGAACTCTAGCTAATGCAATTTATTGTACTATTTTCAAGTGATAATAGTTCCCCATGATATGTGAGGTTAGGAGCAAGTGCATAACTGAAATATATCATGATTCTCTGCCTAATAATAATTCTTGTTAATCCATAAATTTCCAGGGATATTCCAATGGACAATTCATTACAACATATGTTATGAAACTAGCTCACAAAAAGATAGAAAAGATAGATCAACGCCTTAGGAATAAGCCTCTTCGAGGGGGCAACCTCCTTTACATTACACAAAAGAACAATTCTGGATATATAAATGAAAGACCTCTTTCTATATATAGGAGTCTAAGGGTCATAATATAATCAGAGCCAACATAACAATAATAATGTAAGGGCACAATAATAACAATAGTGGGCTTCCATGGGGCACAATAATAACAATATGGGAACTGCATGGGTACAACAACATAATAAGGGGGTTGTACTAATAACAATAAGGGGTTACACTAGTAGTATAGGGGCCTAACATGCCCCTCTCCTTCAAAAAGTGTTGTCTGCAACGCTTGAGTAGTTCTTGGTGCTTCTGTATAAAATTCTTGTCCTCCCATGTGGAATCTTCAGTGGGTAAGTTCTTCCACTTGATGAGATACTCTAAAATTAATCAATTTCGTAGCTGTTGGGTTCTTGTTTCTATGACTGATCCAGGTTCTAATATGATTTTTCCTTCCTCTTCAAGTTCTGGCAATATTGTTTGAATTGGGATATTCTGCAACTTTTGAATGAGTGG
>APFE030376256.1:0-10455 GCA_000404065.3 Pinus taeda | reverse complement strand
TTTGTCCTTCTTCCATTCATCCCTTGCTTCGTTTATCCAATTTGGTTGGATAATAGAAATAGCACAAAACAATGCTTGCACATCCTTATCCTTTCTTGAGAGTGCATCTACAACAAAAATTTTATTCCCTTTTCTGTAGATGATGTCAAAGTCGTAACCCAACATATTTTTAACCCATTTTTTCTGTTCTTCTAAAGATAATATTTGTTCTAAAAAGTATTTAAGACTATCATGATCCATTTTTACCTTGAAGTGTCTTCCCATTGGGTAAGGTCGCCATTTCTTAAGTGCATGTAATATTGCCAACATTTCCTTCTCATAAATAGCTTGCTTGAGATGTAACCGTAAAAATACCAAATCACCTACATCAAAACGTTTTTCACAACGATGTTGATCTACCTGTTGTTTCATTCGATTCTGCACCAAAGTGGTGTTATCATTTAAAAGATTGAGAACTTTTTTTTTATGCTCGATGTGATCTTTCACTACTTGAACCTTTTTCTTCTTGATATGTCCTTCTATCTTGAGAGTTTGAGGAGTGGTAATTTCTTCCAATGCTTTACAAAATATGGTCAGATTCATTTCTTGATGCTCAATGTGATCTTTCACTTCTTGAACATTTTTCTTCTTGATATGTCCTTCTATCTTGATAGTTTGAGGAGGGGTATTTCCAGCCAATCCATTACAAGATATGGTTTGATTCATTTCTTCTTTCTCGATGTGATATTTCACTTCTTGAACCTTTTTCTTGTTGATATGTCCTTCTATTTTGAGAGTTTGAGGAGTGGTAATTCTTGCCAATGATTTACAAGATATGGTCGGATTCACTTCTTCTTTCTCTGGGGTTGGGTTGTGGTGTATATCCTCTTCTTTTTTATGTTTCTTGATCCTCTTCTTCCTCCCCTTCGTACTCTATGTAAAATAATTTCTTCTCAGCACACTTATGACCTTTAGTGCATTTTCTATCACAATTGTAACAAAGCCCTTTTTCTCTTTTTTTTTCCAATTATTGTGGTGTAAACCTTGTAGGTTGTGGAAGGCTAGGAGAAGAAACACTTCCATAATTATAGTTGTGAGTGGTGGGATTCCTTGTTTCCATAATTTCGCTTTCAATTTTTCTTGCCCACCTAAATTCCTTCTCCAATGAATCAGATTCCCAAAGACGAACCTCATGATGAATGTTATCCTTTAAAGTCCCTATGAAGACATCAACCATTTTCTTCTATGGAATATCATTTACCCTTATATAAAATTTTTGGAAGTCCTCAATGTGATCTACCATTGAACACATTTGTTTGAGATTAATCAATTGGCTAAGAAGGTGTTTCTCTTTGTATCCTCATAATATGCTATCATTTCCTCCATGAAAATTGACCACGTAACAAGTGGTTTACGGGAACAAAGCCCTTTATACCATAAAAATTGATCCAGTTCTAAGTAATTCGATGCAGTACATACCTTTTTTAACAGTGGTACACCATGTAGATCAAAATATTTCTCCATTTGTAGTATCCAATTTACCAGATAATTGCCATCAAACTTCCTCATATCGCCTTTTCTTGATTTTAGGAGCTCAATCTTGAAACAACTGTAACTCTCTATTTTTGGATCTTCCAACTCTGAAAGCATGACCTGCAGTAGCTCTCTGTGTCCTCTTTCTAATGCCACCATTCTTATCAAAATTGGATTCTCTAGGAAAGAGTTATGCACAATCTCCCAAGATGACCTGATTATATACCTTTTCAGAAGAGTGCACTTGTATGAAGTGCCATGTGTCACTTTTTCAACCTTAGTACCAGCAACTGATACATATAAAACTACAGGCTGTCCTCTTTCTGAAAGTTCTTACGAATTTCAATCTGATGCTCAAAACAAAATTTATGATGTTTTTCCCACAGTGACCTGTTTGGAATGTAATTCGGGGGTCTGCAAAAACCCTAACTTCCTCAGAATATATCTCTGCAAATATAGTGAGATAGGATTTGAAATTCAGAGTCGAGGTTCAAACCGATTTCTTCTCAAATGGGTTTTTTTTTTTATCTTCTGAAACTTTGTAAAAGAGTTATAGAGAAAATCCCATGATGACCTGTTTTAGCTTAAATTCTGGAGCTTTCAAAAACCCTAACTTCCTTAGATCATATCTCTGAAAATATAGCGAGACAAGCTCTGAAATTTGGACCCGAGGTTTAGCGTGATTTCATATCAAATGGGTTTTTTTTGCTTCTGAAATGTCATAGAAAAAGAGAAAATTCCACAATGATCTATTTGGAGCAGCAAAACCCTAAAATCTAAAGCTCCAATACCAAATGTTATGAAACCAGCTCACAAAAAGATAGAAAAGACAGATCAATGCCTTAGGAATAAGCCTCTTCGAGGGGGGGAACCTCCTTTACATTACACAAATGAACAATTCCTGGATGATACAAATGACAAGACCTCCTTTCTATATATAGGAGTCTAAGGGGTCATAATATAATTAGAGTCGACATAATAATAATAATGTAAGGGCACAATAACAACAATAGTGGGCTTCTATGGGGCACAATAATAACAATATGGGGACTACATGGGTACAACAATATAATAAGGGGGTTGTACTAATAAGAAGGGGTTACACTAGTAGTATAGGGGCCTAACAACATATTTGAGACAATTATACTTAAAATCTTGAAATCTACTTAGATTTCTTGATCTATAAATTATTGTTTATTATGTATGCTGGAAATTATAATTATGTAGAAAATAAATAAAAGTGAAATAAAAACTCACAAACCATGATTGATGCAAGATATAACTTGGGAAACCCCTTCGGGGAAACCCAACTAGAAGGTGACGCCACTCTACTCTCTTTCTTTGAATAAAAAATGGTTGTGGGTACAAACAAGTAAGGCTCATGGCATATGGGCTATTACAATGCACAAATTATTTCTATGTGTTCTCTCCCTATGCCTCTAAACTATTCTTCTCTTCTATGGAACAAATCACTCAATAACAATGGAATCCATTCCCCTCTTAGTGGCCTAATTATAACACAAGCTGATAACCTCCTAGTAGTTAGGTTTGACTTCCTCAACTCTTAAACAGAGTTACAATATGGACTTTTCTAAAGTATTCTTCATCATGATCATGTGTCTATCCCCTTTTTCCATGAGTAATTTGGGTTTACATGGTATCCTATTAAATTGTGGTGGTGAAAATAGGAAGGAAAACTTTCAAGTGTCATAACGTTTGTGTACATAATCTAATTAAGGTTATCCTTGCACTATTGGAGAGGTCCTTATGTGTATAATATGAAAAAAATATGTTGCACTAAAGTAAAAAAAATACCCCAAAAAATGTTGTTTTATGCCTCAAAATGATCCCAAAAGGTTTTAGACCCTAATTTAACAGAGTGGGCCCTGCTAGTAAAAATGGTCTTGTGAGCTTCTTCTTGCACTTTTTCCACTCTAAAAGAATTGATATTGATGGAAAACATTGTAATGATCCAATATAGATCAAACCTTCCCATTTTGGGAGGCTTTTAGTCCCCAAAATCATCTACTAAATGAGGTGAGGAAACGTTTCCTCAACATTATCTCGGGTGTACCATTCATCCTCTCCTAGAAGTTTCCCTTTCAACCCAACCTGTGAAAGGTCATGTTGCTCCTATCTTGTAGTTTTGAACCTCTTTTACAAAATTGTATCCTCTATCAACTCTTCTTGAGCATCTACTACAAAATTCTATACATAAGGTAGGACTTAATCCTCTTCCTGATCTAGCATGGAAGGCTCATAGAGTTTCAGATTCTCTGCATTCACAACTGAGTAATTGTGCATGTATGGGGATAGAATGAGTCTATAGGAATTTCCTCCCATCTTTTCTAGTAGCTCAAAGGAACCATACCTCAGAGCCTTGATTTTTTTAACCAAAACGTTATAGCCTTTCCTTATTCAACTATAACAATAATTTGTCTCCCACCTTGACCGAATTATCTATTATATGTTGATCATGGTTGACCTTATATTTTTCCTGTGACTTTTGTGGTCTTTCATGTACCTATATATGGATCTTCCTTATCTTCACAAAAAAAAAAAACGTTATCCCTTAATGCATCCCCTATAAGATCTTCCCTTATTCCTCATTGCTTCCCATATGCAATATCCAAAACAAGTTTCAAATGGGGATTTACTAGTAGAAGTGTGGGTTTCTCTGTTATAAGAGTTTTTCATATATTTTATATTTTCATCCCATGTCTTCGAAGGTTTCTAATTGCAGCCCCTAAAAATATACACCAAATTCCTCTTGACTACTTCTTTATATCCATCTATTTGTGGATAGAATGTTGAAGACCTCTTTAACTTTGTGTCCATATTCTTCCATAATTTATTCCAAAATGCACTAATAAACCTTGTATCCCTATTTGAAATAATGATCCTTGGTATCCTAAAATGCACCCATAATTTTCCAAAGAAAAATTTTGTTTCTTATTTCCCGTTGATTGTCATTTTGTAGGGCATCAAAACACACATCTTACTAAACCTATCAACTACCATAAATAGCTAGTCATGTCCCTTCCTGATTGTTGGTAAACCTCCCATAAATTACATGGAAGTTCTTACCCAAGGATTATTGGGTATAGGTAAAGGATGATATAAACCCTATTTCCTATTACTAGGCGTTCTTGTACAACAAGCATGCATCCTCTTATGAACCTAGCTACATGTTCTTGCATCTTGGACAAATACACATACCTATGCAAGTTGGAAACTTTATTCCATACACCAAAGTTTTCTGCAACCTTGGAGGCGTGAGCCTCTCTACTTAGTTCCAATCACTCACCTTTAGGAACACATAACTTATCCAACCTATAAATTAACTCATCCAGGAGATGGTAGTCAACTGCACCATCATGCCGAAGACGTTGATGCTACGATTACTAAAACACCTCCTTGAAGTATTCATCCTATAAATTTTCCTCTTTGTGTGAATCATGGGTGAATGGCTCCATGTGCATCATAGTTCCCAAAGATGTGATCATCTATTTAGGTGGCCTTGAAAGCATTTTGGCCAACTTGTTTGTGTTTCCCTTCTTGTACTTGATCACTCAATGAAATTGTTGAAGAAATCCCATCCACTTGTAATTCTTGGTCTATTGTAGCTTAATCTAGGCCTATATGTAATATAGTGGCTTAGTTTGTAAACTTCCATGGCTATTCCACTTGACATTTCGTCATGAGAAATATGATAAAACTATCTTTAAATATGAAATCTACACTATTAGGGTTTTATTTATCTTTATATTTTTGGATCTATAGATTATTATTAATTTTTCATGCATGCAAAAACTCACAAGTGGCGATTTGACACAAGATATAACCTAGGAAACACTTTCGAGAGAAAAACCAACTAGATGGTGAGATTGCTCTACTCTCTTTCTCTAAATAGAAAATGGTTGCAAGTACAAAGAAGTATGGCCCATGGAATGTGGACCACTATAGTGTCAAAATCCTCTCTAGGTTTTCTATATCCTATCCCTCTCAACTATTTTTTCTCATCTATGTAACAAATTGCCTCGTAAAAGAATGGAATCCCCCTTTCCTCCTTGTGGCTAGATTATAACATAGCCAGATAACCTACTAGTGGGTAGGTTTGACTACCTAAACTCTTAACCAAAGTTACAATATGGAATACTATAGATTCATCTTCATCATAATCACATGGATATCCCCTTTTCCATGAATAATGGGGGCTGACGTAGCATCCTCTTGAATTATGGTTGTGAAAACAAGAAGTTCAACTTCGTAGTGGAATAACTTCACATAGTGACTTTTATTGAGGTGATTCTTGCACCATTGGAATGGTCTCTATATGTAGAATCTGGAAAAATAGTGTTGCACTAAAGTGGAAAATATTTACCTCCAAAAAATGTCTTTTGATTCCCCAAAATGCTCTCGGAAGGTTTCAGACCCTCACCCAGCAAACTAGGTCCCACTGGTAAAATTGGTTTTGTGATTTAATTCCTCCACTTATTCCACTCTAACATCATTGAGATGGATGAAAAATGATATAATTATCCAATTTGTATCATGGTTGGTGATCTCTGTGGATTATTGTCTCCTTTCCCATCAGATAGTGTTTCCCCTTCTTCATAACTTGTACTAGGGCATAGAGTTCCTTGTTTTAGGTAGGGTAGTTAAGAATTTCCCCATGAAATACTTCAAAATGGTAGCATAGATTCCTTCCTCCCTGCATCAAGAGTGATCCCATAGCATACCCACTCACATTTGTCTCCACTTAAAAGGACTACTACAAGTTTGGTAATGGAAGAACTAGTGCTTGACATACCTTCTTCTTTACCTCTTCAAAATCCCTATGTTGACCCTTTCCCCACTAGAAAACCATGGGTAACTTGACCAATTTAAGTTTACCTGAAACACCCTAACAATCCCCCCCTTAAACTTGACTCTAGGAGAATAACCAATTCCCATTCATCAACCATCTCACTCATGAGATCTCACATCCCCCCTCGCTTAAGCCAAATATTAGTAAACCTTCCACCCCAATACCTCTCCAAGTGTTCCATACCGCAACCTGATGACTCCATGCACCATTGCATGGCATGTGTGCCTAACCAAGGCCTTATAACAATGTGTGATTCCATGTATGCTTGAACATCACGTCTTAAAACATCCTAGGGGAATACACATTCCTATGACAAGATTTCATAACTTAGACCAAAACCCATAGGGTTTTCACACGTCACATGTTGCCCCCTTCACTCTATATCAGTCCATCTTCATTCTATCTCATCCATGCAAACATGGAAAATTTTAGGGGCAAATATTTGTAGGTGGGTTAATTTTCCATGGTTTTTCCAAAACAAATATTCGCCAATTTCCACTTTTTTTCTAAAATCGATTCGCCCAAATTTTATAGTATAAAATTATGCTAACCCAAAAATCGCAAAAATTTTATAAAGACCATATAAAGTCATTATAAATTTGGATATATTTAAAAAAAAAAATATCACCAAACTTTTTACAATCTACATATTAGGGACTCATATGCCAAGGTTTCTAAACTTTAAAATAAATTTCCATCCTTAAAATTTTCCCTACTGATACAAACACTCTCTCAAATTCTATATCTAACCTGATCCATACCTTAACTTAGATTTTCAACATGAATTGCACCCACCTGATCCACACAATCTTTCATTAGCACAACTTCTATTAATTTAGTGGGAATCACTCTTGTGTTGCACATCTAATCTTTTCTTGAAACCACACATTCATTCATCGCACCATAACATGCTAATCCCAAATTGACTTCTAGCACACTCTCATGTTGGATCTGGTCTCAGATGCTCCAATCTATGTTGGTCAGACATGCTAGCTAGAACACTTCATGGGTTGCATGTTGCAATCTTCGTGGCTCCACGGTTCACTACAAGTCCATTGTGTGTGGCCTAATCTCCTTACAAAGGTTGTTATAACCAACCCTAAACACAACCTTTTAACCCTCCAAACTAGTCTTAACATACCCAAACTTCGGCTAAACATTGGCCCTCGACCTTGTGGCCCTACTGCAATGGATCCAAACATCTAGCCACTTGCCAAAACAATGTCCAACCTCACAGCTTCTTTCTCAAAACAAGCTTGGGCTACTTAGTGCAATTGCTCATACAGTTGATGTTCAACCAAAACTTCCATTGTACCTCTAACAATTTTATCCATTTTCATCTCTTGAATGATCAGAAAATCCTCTATGCATATTTATACATACTCATAACATATCTTCCTTTGTTATCTTTCATCGATCTAACTCTACCTTCTCAACCTGAACTATTGCCTAGATCCTTTCTTATTCTTGCCTTTGCCATAGAGTTTTTGTTGTGTAAAATTCCTCTAAACCATAGAAGAGATGTGTTATGGCCACGTTGTCACTGGTGTAGTCCTTCTAAAACTTCCTTTCCACTCATCTCAATAATTGTTACATGAGATTTCTCTACAACAAGCTACTTGTCTTGGTTGGAGACCCAATTCCTCTACAAGATGCATATTCTACTTCGGTTCAAGTTTTCTCTCAGATTCAAAACTCATCTCTAGTGACCTTAAATATTCTCATCATCATTACACAGCCTGACCTCCTCTGTTGCTTGGATTATCATATAAGAAATTTCCATAGAACTCAGATCTACTCCGATGGTTTTTGTAACACACCATATTCGCTACCTAGAATCCATGCTAAGGATATAAGGGTGCATCATTATCATAGTCCTGACCTCCATAGTCTTATCTATTGGAAAATGTAACTAGCTTTGGCCTTCATAATTCTCATTGTACTCATGTCATTATATATATCTTATGTTACAAACAAAATAAGAAAGAAAAATATTATTTTCATGCTTTATTTGTATTGGTCGTCAAGGTCAAGCATGAATTTCATACTTCTAGGGTTTTTCTAGTCAAAAGAATATTTTTCTTGAGTCAACAGAGTTTTTATGATTTGTATAAGACCCTATTGGGAAAGTTGTAAATTGTAAAATATATTATTTTGAGTCTAGAAAGTCAAAATTAGGCTCTAAGCACAAGTTGGCCCAATTGTAACTAGTCAACCTAGAAGAGGTTATTCGACCTCATGAAAGGCATATATATAGAAGCAGGTTTGAACTCATTTCACATGCATTCGATTGGCACTAGAGACAAGTTTAATCTAAAGCAAGGAACAAGAAGAAGAAAGAGTGAAGGTCAAGGAAGAAAGAAGAAATTAAGAAAAGGAAGAAATATCTAATTTTGAGCCTTATTCTCTCA
Source organism: Pinus taeda (assembly GCA_000404065.3). NCBI lineage: Eukaryota > Viridiplantae > Streptophyta > Pinopsida > Pinales > Pinaceae > Pinus > Pinus taeda. The sequence continues at coordinate 1,662 of APFE030376256.1, read as the reverse complement.
CACATGAGAAATAATTATAGTTTTGTTGATGGTGTTGGACCCACTAACATTCAAGCGATATCCTCGATATGAAGTCCCAATCAGAACTCACATTTTTTATTGTACTAGTCCCATCCGGAATATGTCCCGGTTGTCGATGTTTGGGTTTTAATGATGTTCCTTGCGTACAATAACGCATAGAGTGACGTATGGTGACTTTGGTGGGAACAAGTGTGTGACTCTGTGGAAAGACAAGTGTAATGCACGAAGGTTCTAACACATGAAGGGAAAGTAAGTGAGTCCCTTAGAACCCTGTGCTAGTATGCAACTTGAAAGGAACACATGAGCATAAAGATCCTGCAAAATAGTTCACAAGTTAACAGCGATGGAAAAAATACAACAACACACATTCAACAATATTTTTACCAATGCAAAAAAAATAGTTCTTAAACATAATCATAAGTGAAATAACATAAATTGCAAACATAACAAGAATAGTCTGACTATATTCACAACAGATGCATGAAAATGTGTCGGCTCTGAGCTTTTATTAAAGTAAAGGTTCCAATCATACATATACCATTGATGGACCACTAGCCCCAATAGTGGAACATGAACTCGACAGCTACCCTTCCAAAGAAATATACTCCCTCTATACTACAAAGAAGCCAAGGTTCTCACAAACTCCCAAAATCATGATCTTATTCCTAAGCCTATCCAAAATCTTGGCTCCCAAAATATGTTTACATGAGTTATGAGGGTCTATTTATAACAAAAGGGGTGAATATTCACTTCCCCTTGTGACTCTTGGACTTCCCTCATGACTCTTCAGCTTATTTACAAGATGACCCTTTACATCCATTACATCAGGACTCTTCACATTCCAATATTGATGATTGGAATTCAACTTAAAAATTAATTACAAAATTATATTGTAATACACTCGTACCCATATAAGACAAAATTGGGTAGAGCCAACTAGACAACTTAATAAGACAAAACAGTTAAGCTTGAGTTTTGGGAAACTCCAGTTCAACAACTTCCACTTGATGTTTCTCAGTCACATAACAATGTCAAGCTTGTATTGCATGATGACATAGCCAAAATATGTAATGGTATCAGGCTGGAAGCAGACTCTAGCCTTGATGGAATTTAGGTACACTGATTTGGAACTGATTTGTGTTTCCTTCTTTAGTAGGAGAAACATCGTATTGATTTGGATAGGGCCACCAATGTAATTCTGCCGATTTTTTGTGTTTACTTCATGATCTTTCTTGATGTCTATCTATCTCAAATGTTCCAAGTATTCTTCAATCTCTTGCCTGACCTACATGATGTGCTTGGTGTTGGCATTATGGTTCTGGTATGATGTTTCAGATGTTGTACTTGATGGCAACACCCATGGCATGGCTCTCATTTTGATAAAAATAAATAAGTACGCAGGAGAACAATTCAGGAGGTGCGTACCCGCAGGTATGCCATGCAGGGACCGCGTCCTAATACGCGGATTACCCATCCATGAGGTGCGTACCCCAGTGCACACATTCCAAGGCAGTTAAGCGCACACACGTGGGGTTTCTCATGGTATTTAGCCAACAGTATTGAGTTATCATGGTTTTGGTCCGTGGTATTGTTTATTTTATTATTTTTATTGAGCCCCATGATCCTTGATTTAAGGAAGAA
>APFE030376248.1:13414-47378 GCA_000404065.3 Pinus taeda | reverse complement strand
AACCCAATCATCTTTCTCTCTCCTGGTGATTCATGGTAGACCTTAGGAACCCTAACACCTCATTCCAACCTTCATCCACCTTTTCCACCCACTCTCACACCCTCAAAACAGTGAAAATTTCTCTCGGCCTCCTCTTGTAGGCCTCCTGTAGTTTCCCTGTTTTCCTCGTGTAGTTTTCTTGTGTCCTCCTGTAGTTTTTCCTGTAGGCTTTCTTTTGAAGGCTGAGTGTGGGAAAAGCCTCCAGAAGGCCACCTAAGACCTCCTAGTACCCATCCACATCATCCTCCATCCTCCCAAGCTCCAAAACCACCCTCTAACGCCACTTGTTCGCTGCCACACTCACACACAATAAATTAGATGCATGTTAAATTCACATAAAAACACATAAAAATCCAAAAATATGTCTTTTGCTTATTTACTTCCAAAAATATATGGTTAGATGTTGTTTACTTCCTTGAGTAGGTAATGGCATTTCTTTCATGGTTTTCATAGTGTTTTTGGCAAAAGTAGAATTAGCTTGTTAATTAGGGTTTACTAGGTTTTGCTTTACATTCTAGTCTTTCTCCTTTCTGCAGTTAGAATAGTATTTGTAGAGTAATATTTCTTTCATTTCATCACACATAGAGCTTCTTCTAAAATCTATAGAAGTTGGCTTGAGCTCCTGGTGATCTCACGTTGGCTGACCAAGTGACAACCTATAATGAGAACTAGTACTTGTGCATATAGCACCGACGCTTCCAAGTTTGTTACGAACTACCGGGTTGATAAAAGTAAAGTTGGTAGCCAGGAGTTGCAGCATTCTTGTTGCAATACTGACGCTCACTAATAAGACATTACCAACTAAATTATTTTAGTAAAATATCTCTATTATAAATACTTGCTATTCATCACAATAATACACTTATTTTATTTATAAGTTCAAATTTTATATTATTTTTATTTAAAAATTCAAGTTTTGAGTGGTTGAATATACTTTAATCTTTTCCAATACATAGGTCTCTAACCTTTTGAGAATTAATGGTTGAAGGGCTTTAAACCTAATGTCAATAAATAATTTAAATGTAATATTTTTTTATTTTTAATTTTTATTAATAACATTAATATGGATATTTTCTTTTAAATTATTTTAGCATTCTCATTCACTTATCAAGAGATAATTAATTGAAAGTTTAATGATAGATTATTTAGGTTTTCTATATCATTTGACATTGAAAGTTTTATGATAAATTATTTAGGTTTAGTATATTATTTGACATGGGTCATATTTCTCATAGATATAGCTAAAATCAATTGCACATTTTAAAAATGTGTGGATTTGTTGCTTTAAAATGCATTAAATTTCTAATTTTAATAGAGAGAATATGTTTACATTAAACAAAATAAATAATTTATATCAAATTTACAATTAAATTTTATCTATTTATTTATTTATTTTTGTTTATTATATTATTATTATTATTATATTTTGGAGTATATAATGTGTGGTTGATTATCTACAAATTAAATTTTATGGAAATAAAAAAAAATAAAAAGAAAAATGAAATATGGTAAAAAAAAGTTATATTTCAACTACATTCCTAAAAACGTCTATCTAGGATTTGAACCTAGATCTCTTTATTGGAATGAAAGGGTTTTCCTTAAGCCACACCAAAAAGCCATATTTGTGTTAAACATAGTTGAACAATATGTTTTTATTTCTTCTCAATAAACCCTACAACAACAAAATAAAAATACATATTCACAAATCAATAAAAAAAAATTAAAGTAAAAGAAGAAAGGAGGAAAAGGGAAGGGAGATGCCACTGCCTTCCTCATGGAGATTCTTCCATGAAACCCCCTCTATGCATGAGACCTTAAACCTATAACAGAAAAAAGGACAATAAACATTAGTAAATCAATAGAGTAAAGAAAATTAAAAGAGGAACGAAGAAGAGAGAAGTCGTTACATTCATCATGGATGTTCCTTCAAACCTTAGTGTCCATGCATGAAACACTAAACCTACAATATCAAAACAATGAGAAACATTATTATATCATTGTTTTGATATAATAATGGGGAGTGATAGAGAAGATAAGAAAGAAAGAGGGGAAATGACAATAGTATGAAATTTTTAACATATTCTAATTAAAATAATAGAAATACTCTCACACATGATGATTGAGATAAGTGATTTATGCATTTTAGCCTTGGATATTTCTTAGATTTCATTTTGAAAAGTTTCTGCTACTTTCATTTAGTCAATGAGAAAACCTGACACTAAATCTATCTTTCAAGCTAGCATTAAACCTAAATCGGTGTTAAATCTAATAAAAATATAATAAACTTTAGAATAGCTTCATGAAATAACATATAACATTAAATTTTATCAAATTCATTATTTTTCATACTATAAATTCAATGCAAATTTGTAAATTTAGCCTGACCCAAAAATCCTATGTCAACTATGAATTTATCTTTTAAACAAATACTATAAATCCAATAAAAAATTAGATTTTTATTATAAAGATTTTTATATCAAAAAATTAATATAAAATATCATTGGGAGAAGGTAGCTTGACAAAGAACACCATAATTATCAAGAACAAAATCAAAATCTAGATGAAAATATTTAATATGTTCAAATTAAAAATTTTAATTTTAAGAAATAAATTTTTAACTTTTTTTATCTCATTTTAATTCAATGTTCTTCTTTTCCCTTTCTTTTTATTAATGTTTTCTCTCATTTTTTTCTAAGAGATTCTTCGAGGGTAGTTGAAAACTTAACCAACCATTTTTCCTTTGTTTGGTTTTCAAGAAGTTAATAATGTGTGAAAATGTTTCTCTTCCGAATGGGGCTACATTGATATTAGGATGATGTTTTTCGTGAAATTGGTGTTAGGATGATGTTTGTGGTGAATGTAACATTTTGGAAAAAATCAATTTTAAGAATATAATATATCATATATAAATTTGATTTGCTTTAATTTTGCGAAGACAATATTGCAATCGAGATAATACATTAAATAATTTGATTTAACAATATAATTTTGTATGGATTATTTTTAGTGGCATTTTTTTGAAGGTATAATGTTTTTTTTGGTTAAATAGTTTACATCAATATAGTGATGATTTTAACCATGTAAATATTTTTTTATAGTATTACAATTCTATAAAGATATTAAAGGGTTTAATATTCAGAACATATGTATTTTATTGATGATTTTAACCATGTAAATATTTTATAGTATTATGATTTTATAAAAATATTAAAAGGTTTAATATTAAGAATATATGTATTTTTTTAAAATTACATGTTCAAATATGAAGTGGCACATGATATATATAATTTTATAGATTAAGTAGTCAAATCATTACATAAAGAGTCCCTTGTCCTAGCAAGAAGGTTTCATATGTTAATTTGACATCTAAAATACTATGACTTAAATTAAATGACAATACTTCTTAAAAGTAAGTTAATTACCAATATTATTTTTAATATTTTAATCAATTAGTTAAATTCAATAATTACTTATCACTATCCAACAATATATACACATATATAAATAAATATATATGTCTTCATCTCTATTTCCATTTGAAATAAATTTTAAAGGCTTTTCAAAATGGAGTTTAAAAAGATATTTGAAAAATTGAGGAAGATGTGGGTTTTGGAATTTAATTTTTATATTTGATTGAAGGAAAAAATAAATTTCCTTGTATGAAGAATATTTCCAATTGAGTTTTCTTTAATTTCGTTTTAAAAGAAAATCAAATAGATGACAATAAGGATACTATATAGTAGTGGGGTAGATGTTACTTTTGAAAGTTGATTTTTTGATATTATCTATTGATGAAAAATGGTGCACTTATTATAAAGTTTTTTCCATGTCTATAAATTCATTTATTACACTTCAAAAAACAGATTGAAAATACCTATTTTATAAAAATTACAAATTTTATATTTCAGGGTATCTTTTAAGAATATTATTTTTTGCGAAATAAATATTTTTCCACAAAGTCTTTTTGCATAGCATGCACCCTACCATGCTTTGTAACATAAATTCACCATACAAACAATTGCAAGCTATCTTTTTTTTAATCATAAATAACATTTATAATGAGACGAGCTTAAAACAATACACCTTATTACAACTTTGTAACAAAAATTCACCATAATAATAATTATACGATATCTTATATTTTATTATAAATAACAATAATAATTTATTAAAAATGACCTTATTAATAAGGTGAATTTGAAAACTATATACTAACATAAAAATAGTTGTATATTAATAACAATAAATTATGAAAATAAAAATACAACCAACTTAAATCCTTAAAAATACAATAAGCTTAAAGGGTATTTTATTAAGTCTTATTTTTGGAATATTAGAAGCCTTGGATTGACCATCATAAGATATTTTGCTTATTCATAAAAATAATTATTAATAAAATTTTATTTTAAATCTTGGTTTAAATCATAACAAAATACAATAAATTATGAAAATAAAAATACAACCAACTTAAATTCTTAAAAATTAATAAGCTGAAAGAGTATTTTATTAAATCTTATTTTTGGAATATTAGAGGCCTTGGATTGACCATCATGAAGAATATTTTGCTTAATTCATAAAATAAATCAATTATAAAATTCTAATTTAAATTTGGTTTAAAAAAGATTTAATCTTGTATGATTTATTAATATTATTATATTTAATATATATATATTATATATAATATATATATATATATAATATTATAGAATTATAAGGAGAAAGTGAATTTAAATTCTCTAATTTTAAAAAATAAATTATTTATTTTTAAATCATATAAACCATCAAAACATTTGGTCAATGTTTCAAAGCTCATTCAAAGCTCAATGATTTACTTCCACTAAAGAGCAGGACAAAGAGGAAAAATATCATTATGCTTTATTTTACTTGGACCCAAAGAAGGACACAATGATAGTAACACTTTGCATCAAAGTGCAGGTACCAATGGGTTTATGGGTATATGATGAAGTTCTACATTGAATGGAATATTATTAATCTTCCAAAGTGCAAGGTACTAATGAGTTTATGATGAATTTCTACCTTGAATAAGCGATAAAGTAAGATGTAATGGTGTTTCTATGTGAAAGAAGTTTTTATTTTATTTTTTAAAAAGGTGAAAGTTACTTGCCAAAGGTGATTAATACATTGCATTCAGTTTTTTAAATACATTTGTTTTGTATCTTCTTATGAGATAAAACTTTCGTGGGTAATTAAAGTTTGATTTGACTCATCTTTTGAAACACAGCTTTCATTGGTAACTAAACTTTGCTATGCAAACCTAAATTTTGTCTAGTTGACAGGTTTAAAGTATTTTAATTCTATTAATAAGTCTATAGTGTTAAAATGTTCTTAATACTTGGCTTTAATTATGCTCCTCAAATATTGAGTGGATTTGTAAAGAACCCAATTCACATTTCAGTGAGGAATTATTATGGAAAACACTTCTAAATTATTTTGGTGTTCCTTTGTCTTGAGTGGCTGGCCACCATAAAAGCATCCAAGTGGGTTGTGATTGAAGGGAGGAGATACAATTATCTCATTAATGGTAAGGGAGGTGTTAGAAATAGGGGGTGTTTTTTTTCAAGTATTTTAAATGGAAACTGATATTTTTAATTAATTTTATTCATTTATATATTAGATATATAATGGGGAGTAGGAAATATTTTTTTGTTGGAATTTTTTTTATTTTTTTTAATAAAAAAGATAATATTATTTATATGGGTATATTGAGTTTGAACAGCAGTGATTAAGAAATGCTTTTGAATATCTTATATTGGGGTTTTATTTTTGATTTATGGATAAATTAAAAAGTTTTAGAAAGTGAAGAAACAATTTTTTTTTTATTGAATTGAGATTAAATTTTGGGAATGTTTTTTAAAGAGAGGTTATTAGGTACCAAGCATATTGTTATGTGTTACATGGTGTACAAGTTAATGAAATGTAATTTAATAATGGGTTGAATTCGCTGATTATTTTTGTATTCGTATGTCTAAGATAACATCGTGTTAATTGATAGTTACTTGTGGCTTTCCATATTTTAATTATTATTTGGAGTTTGTAATGTACCAATAATCTTATCCTCATTTAGGTATATATATGTAATGAGAAGCTCCTGCCTTAGTTTTTTTTTTATCTCTCTTAATGCTTAATAAAAATTCTAGGTTAAGATGAATCTATGCTAGTATCTAATATGTTCATTCATGTAACAATGTAATTATGTGTGGATTATTGGTGTAAATATTATGTTTGCAAACATAGGTTCTGATCTAGGTGGATCTTCAGATACAATGGCATAGAAAATCTCAAAATTCAAAGTGTCCTAACATCAAATCGAAGTGCTTGTCACCCTGATTCCAACGGTGTGAACGGTACTCTAATCCAAGTCCAGATGATGAAGTTATGGCACATAAAAGGTTGCCTTATTCCTTTGGAAAATGAGGCATTTTCTCCTAAAAATGGGGTTTTAGCCTTTAAAAAGGAAATCACATCAAAAAACGTGCAAAGGCGCGGACTTAACAACCTTGATCAGTGATTGCCGATATATCGGGTCAAAGGCAGGCAATCGGCGATATCGGGGGCTTCAGACCTACAATGTAGTGATTGTCGATATTGGCGTTGGTAGATTGGGTCGGCGAAACACAAGGCACAAGACCAGGACCTTTGGGTCATTACAATTGTGATCTACCAATAAGCAACAAGCAATCTCAGCCGTCAGATCAGGAACAGATCAACGACCAAGATTAAATCAGCAATCGACGCATCAGTAAATCAGCGATCGGCAATTCCCCGTGACAGGGCCTTTGAACAGTGTGATAGTGGCATGCGATGTAATCTGGACTATTCGATAAAGGAATGAATCAACGATCCAGATCTAATTGGTGGATCGAAGATCAACGGATCGGCGTATCTGCGATTGGAAATCGGAGATTCCCAATAGACAAGGCCGATGACACCAACAATAAGGATCGAACCCGATGGATTTGTAGGTCCGATTTGACATATCTTGAGGTCCGACCTTTCAGGTTTTTCAATGTTTTTTGTATATCGCTTGAGAGAAAAAATGGTTGTTTTAAGGGGTTAGTTGTTCCCATCGACCCTTCTACCTGAATGGTTTCTATTGTAACAAAACCGACCTCCGATTTTCAAGCAGCTTTGTCATGAAAGAGACATATAAAAGCCCAATGATTGGAAAAAGCACGGGGGAGAGGATTTTTAGCACGTTGTTCGAGGCAGGAGAACTTTCAGGTGGCCGATAGTGCATTTTGTCTAGTTTGGACAAGTTTTATATGTTTTTAGCCCCTCTCAATGCCATGGATGCATTGGTACTGTCCATTTCTCCATCTAAGGTCTCCATTTCACAACCATTGTCCAGAATGGAGGTATAAGCCTCTTTTGATGTACTGATGATTGTATTCTCTTCTTTTCATGCCATTTAATATATGAAGGCCTCCCCATTGATCAAGCAAGGCCCGGAGACATAGTCTGAGTTGGACGAACTGCGTTATCAAGTCTTGGTGTCTTCTTGTCATGCTTTCATGTGTTTCTTCTTCTTTTCTTATGTGCACATTAAAATTCTATGTTAAGCTGCAATTTTCACATGTGATTCTTTCCATACATCTATAAGCGAAAGTATCCTTGATCAAGAGGTATGAGAGCAGGTCTTTTCACATGTGAATTGCATGTTTGTATGCTAACAAGAGATAGACTCCGAAGAGGCGAAGGGGAATTAGAGCCTTTCGATCCCAAAGTAGGGCGTGTACATCGAAGAAGAAACATCGCAGAAGATGATGTTCATCTTGAAGAGGAGCACAATTTCCGCAAGACCTTCTATTCAATGGCAGAGAATATCAGTCAGTTGGTTTTAAGGCTAGAGAAATTCGAGAAGAGAAACCTAGAAGGACAAGGTTCAACACATGGGAATAGTGGAGAAGAACCCCCTCCTCCTTTCGGGAGTGAAGGTTCTCCTTTCTCTCACCACCATAAGCATAGAAATTCAAAGGATGCATCTAAGAAGCCTTTCTTTAAACTAGATGTTAAATTTGATCTTCCCATGTTTAATGGTGAAAGCAATGCAGAAAAGCTTAGTAATTGGATTAGGCAGATTGAGCTCTACTGCAGGATTTAGTAGATCATGGAGGATGAGGCAAAGATTCAGCTGGCCTCTCTACGGCTGAGCAACACTGCTATCGTTTGGTGGGAGAGAAAATTGCAGCGCGGTAAGAATGTGGGTAACCTCTTTTCCTCATGGCCTAATTTTATTTCTGTGTTAAAGGAACAATTTTATCCCTTAGGATACAAGCAAAAAGCTTTAATGAATTGGCAGTATTTAAGACAAGGCAAGGGTCAGGATGTTCAGAGTTTTACAGAGGAGTTTAGAAAGCAAGCATTGAATTTGGGTATTGCACTTGATACACCTGAAGTTGTAACTAAGCATATTGGCTCATTGCATAGCTATAATAGGTATTCATTATTGTTGTTTGAACCAACCACTATTGACTCAGCCAGCATGAAGGCAATTCATATTGAGAACAGGGGAAAAAATGAAAGAGATGATCATTCCAGGAAGCCACCGTTCAAACCTCCCAATGGCAAATCCAAAGTGAAATGGAAAGGAAAGGAGAAGAATACAACAATAACCAAAGAAGGAGAACGGCCGTACTGCAATCATTGCAAAAAGGAAGGCCACGATGACGATAACTATTGGAAACAACACCCAAAAAAGCGTCCAAAGAAGTATGGAGAAAAATGGAAGCAGAAGACAGTGGCAACAGTGCAGCAAGACCTTGGATCAGATTTTGGAGATGAAGTGTTGATCACAACCATGGGAACAAAAGGTACTCTTACACCTCATGTTAATTATGAATCGCATGAAGGCACTAGTTCTGTAAATGAGTCCCCTCCTAATGATCGAAAGAGAATTGAACTGTTTCATATCAGACTTGTGGTAAATCATACTAAAGTTGAAACTCTATTTAATATTAGGTCCCAATCAAACTTAATTGTAGAATCCTTGGTAAAGAAACTCGGCTTAGAAACAAAACCACACCCAAAACCTTACCCGCTTGGATGGATACATGATAAAGCAAAACTAAATGTAACCAAGCAGTGTAAATTCAAATTTGTGATCGCTTCCAAGCTAGTGGATGAAGTAGAACTGGATGTAATACCATTGGATATCTGTGGCGTGGTATTAGGGAGCCCATATCTGTATGATAGAAAAGGCAATATTTTTCTATCATGAAAACAAATACCAAATCACAAAAGATGGGGTAGAGTATATAGTGAGGGCTCATCAAAATAAAATCAATGCCAGACTTGTAAGCACTGGACAAATGAAAAGGATGGTGAATTCCAGTAAGGGTTGCATGTTGATGGTTGTAAGGGAAAAAGAGGCGGAACTAGCTAATGCTTTCCAGGGTTGTGATTAGGGACATAAATAGGAATTATGTGAATTAATTTCTAATTATGATGAGTTGTTTCAGAAACTGAAGGGATTACCTCCAAAGAGGGAAATCCAACATGAGATCCATTTGTAGCATGGCGCTCCTTTACCAAATATTGGCATGTACAGGATGTCGACCATTGAGATGGAGGAAATCAAGAAATAGGTGTACGAATTGTTGGACCAAGGGGTCATCAGGCTGAGCACTTGTCCATGTGGTTCACCGATTGTCTTAGTGCCAAAGAAAGACAAAACATGGAGTATGTGCATGGATTACCACACACTAAACAAAATTACGGTGAAAAATCGCTACCCTCTTCCATGCATAGATGATTTATTAGATCAATTAAAGACTGTGGTTTATTTCACCAAATTGGATTTGTGCAGTGGTTATCACCAGGTCTGAATTGCAGAGCAGGACGTGTGGAAAACCACCTTCAAGACCAAACAGGGGTTGTTCGAATGGATGGTGATGCCATTCAAACTTTGCAACGCTCCAGCCACTTTTATGAGGGTCATGAATGATCTCTTTCGGCCTTTCATTGATGAATTTTTTCTTGTATATTTAGATGATATACTTGTCTTTAGTAAAAGCTAGAATGAACATGTGTGTCATGTGAAAAAAGTGTTTGATGTAGTGAAAAAGAAAAACTCTTTGTAAAATTGTCAAAGTGTGAGTTTGGAAAAACCTCTTTGGGTTACCTAGGTAATATTATTGGTCATGGGTAGTTACAAATTCATCCCTCTAAAGTTGAAGCAACTATAAATTGGCCTAATCCTACTAGTGTAACCGAGGTCCGCAGCTTTTTAGGTGCAGTCTAGTATTGGAGAATATTTATTGCTAATTTCTCTATTATTATAGCACCTCAGCACACATTGACAAGTGTGAAATAGGTCTTCCAATGGGGAGGAATATAGCAGAAGTCCGTTGAAACATTGAAGGAAAAGGTCAGCACCGTGCCAATCTTAGCCTTACCCGATCTCCAACAGCCATTCGAGATCGAAACGGATGCCAGCAGTTATGCCATGGGAGTTGTACTGATGAAGCAAAAGAAGCTGATTTGTTACCATTATGAGAAGTTTTCTCAAGCTGTGATGAACTATACCATTTATGACAACGAGCTTTATGCCTTAGTGCAAAGTGTGAAAAAGTGAAAACACTACTTGATCGACAAGGAGACCATCATCCATATGGATGATCAGCCCTTGCAATACCTTCAGTCACAAACCAAGTTGCAACAATCTCGTCATTTCGGGTGGATGGGTTTTCTTCAACAGTTTCATCTAGGAATAAAGTATAAGAAGGGCACTAGCAATAAAGTGGCCGATATGCTATCTCGCCCTCCTATTCCTGCTTCTGTTATTTTGCATAATGCTTCGTTGTCTTTTGAGAGTTATGCTAAACAATATGCTAACGATGATGACTTTAAGGAGATTTATGCAAAACTAACCCATGGTTCATAGGTGGATAACTATCACTTACAAGGGAAACTTTTGTATCACCTTGGTAATTTGTGTATTCCCAAAGGGGAAAGAGTACATGTAATTCGAGAGGCCCACACTTCTCTTGTGTCTGGACACTTTGGTGTCAAAAGGACTTTATGTCATGTACAAAGATTTTGTTTTTGGCCTCATATGAAAAACATTGTGACTCGCTATGTAAAGGGTTGTGTGATGTGTTCTGTTTCAAAGCCTGTTAGGCAGATAAATCGTTCTTGCGGACAAGACCGATCTCCCTAGTATCAATTGATATCTAGCAACAAACAGGACAAGCAAATCTACTTTTCTCTAAACATATTATGATTCATTAATAAAAACTAAGAGGTGTTTTAGACCCTACCTTAAGTCCAACGCTAGTTTGTGGCAGCCTTGCTCCAACAGCTTCAAAGAGTTTCCTTTTAATAACCTGAAAACACAAACAAGCACACATCAAAGAACACCTGCATAGCTAATATAATAAATCATGTTCATCATAGTGATCAAGGAGTCTATGAAATAAACCATTAAATACAGTTCATTGAGAAAAATAAACTTGATTGTATTAACTTTGAAGAAGAAGAACTTTACAACCTTGGTGCCTTGATGTTGTACAAGCTCTTCCCAGGGTCCAAGCAGGAATTTCCTCTACTTTGACAAGCCTCACTCTCCTCCCAATGAGATCAAAAGGTATGTAATTTTTCCTCTCAAAAGCTCAATAAGGAAGACTAAGTTCCAACAACATTTACCCTAAAAAGTATTCAGCTTTCAACCTCCCAAGTAACCAGCCCAAAGCTTCATTTTATAGTGCAAGGGAAGGAGGTTATAGGTCCACCAATTGAAGGGATAGAGTCCTCCTTCAAGGGGATAAGCTCCTCACATCAAGGGGTTAGCTCCTTAAGGAATGGGATGCATGAACCCTCAAGGAGCGAACTTGCCAGCGCAAGATTCCCTCTAGAAGCTTCCATAATTGACTCAAAGTGAGTTTTTAAGAATAAACTTGCGCCTTTTTAACTTTTACAGGGGTTCACACCCATAAGCGCAGATACAAAGCGGTCAGGTGTGCAAGGGACATGACCAATGGGTGCGGTACCGCAGGTAATGCTAAGAGAAAGTGTGAAACCAGAGTTTTAGAGATTTTTAAGGACTTTCTCTCATTTTCAAGGCTTGATATGCAGAACTGAGGTTTAAGACTTGCAAAGGAGGTATGTATGAGTGGTGATAGACTCATATTGATTGCAGAAGGTCAAAGTGATAGTTTTTGTGCAACAGATTGCCCCCTAAAGTGCAAAGTCTGCAATTTTCACATGTGATTCTTTCCATACATCTATAAGCGAAAGTATCCTTGATCAAGTGGTATCAGAGTAGGTCTTTTTAGATGTGAATTGCATGTTTGTATGCTAACAAGAGATAGACTCCGAAGAGGCGAAGGGGAATTAGAGCCTTTCGATCCAAAAGTAGGGCATGTACATCGAAGAAGAAACATGGTAGAAGATGATGTTCATCTTGAAGAGGAGCGCAATTTCTGCAAGACCTTCTATTCAATGGCAGAGAATATCAGTCAGCTGGTTTTAAGGCTAGAGAAATTCAAGGAGAGAAACCTAGAAGGACAAGGTTCAACACATGGGAATGGTGGAGAAGAACCCTCTCCTTCTCCTTTTGGGAGTGAAGGTTCTCCTTTCTCTCACCACCATAATCATAGAAATTCAAAGGATGCATCTAAGAAGCCTTTCTTTAAACTAGATGTTAAATTTGATCTTCCCATGTTTAATGGTGAAAGTAATGCAGAAAAGCTTAGTAATTGGATTAGGCAAATTGAGCTCTATTGTAGGATTTAGTAGATCATGGAGGATGAGGCAAAGATTCAGCTGGCCTCTCTACGGCTGAGCAGCACCGTTATCGTTTGGTGGGAGAGAAAATTTCAACGTAGTAAGAATGTGGGTAACCTCTTTTCCTCATGGCCTGATTTTATTTTTGTGTTAAAGGAACAATTTTATCCCTTACAATACAAGCAAAAAGCTTTAATGAATTGGCAATATTTAAGACAAGGCAAGGGTCAGGATGTTTAGAGTTTTACAGAGGAGTTTAGAAAGCAAGCACTGGATTTGGGTACTGCACTTGATACACCTAAATTTGTAACTAAGTATATTGGCTCATTGCATAGCTATATTAGGCATTCATTGTTGTTTTTTGAACCAACCACTATTGACTTAGCCAGCATGAAGGCAATTCATATTGAGAACAGGGGCAAAAATGAAAGAGATGATCATACCAGGAAGCCACCATTCAAACCTCCCAATGGAAAATCCAAAGTGAAATGGAAAGGAAAGGAGAAGAATACAGCAGCAGCCAAAGAAGGAGAATGGAAGTACTACAATCATTGCAAAAAGGAAGGCCACAATGACAATAACTATTGGAAACAACACCCAGAAAAGCGTCCAAAGAAGTATGGAGAAAAAGGGAAGCAGAAGACAGTGGCAACGATGCAGCAAGACCTTGGATCAGATTCTGGAGATGAAGTGTTGATCATAGCCACGAGAACAAAAGGTACTCTTACACCTCATGTTAATTTTGAATCGCATGAAGGCACTAGTTCTATAAATGAGTCCCCTCCTAATGATCGAAAGAGAATTGAACTGTTCATATCAGAGTTGTGGTAAATCATACTAAAGTTGAAACTCTGTTTGATATTGGGTCCCAATCAAACTTAATTGTAGAATCCTTGGTAAAGAAACTCGGCTTAGAAACAAAACCACACCCGAAACCTCACCCTCTTGGATGGATACATGATAAAGCAAAACTGAATGTAACCAAGCAGTGTAAAGTCAAATTTGTGATCACTTCCAAGCTAGTGGATGAAGTAGAACTGGATGTAATACCATTGGATATCTGTGGCATGGTATTAGGAAGCCCATATTTGTATGATAGAAAAGGAAATCTTTTTGCGTCATGAAAACAAATACCAAATCACAAAATATGGGGTAGAGTATATGGTAAGGGCTCATCAAAATAAAATCAATGCCAACCTTGTAAGCACTGGACAAATGAAAAGGCTGGTGAATTCCTGTAAGGGTTGCATGTTGATGGTTGTAAGGGAAAAAGAGGCGGAACTAGCTCATGCTTTCCAGGGTTGTGATTAGGGACATAAACAAGAATTATGTGAATTAATTTCTAATTATGATGAGTTGTTTCAGAAACTGAAGGGATTACCTCCAAAGAGGGAAATCCAACATGAGATCCATTTGTAGCATGGTGCTCCTTTACCAAATATTGGATGTACAGGATGTCGACCATTGAGATGGAGGAAATCAAGAAACAGGTGTACGAATTGTTGGACCAAGGGGTCATCAGGCCAAGCACTTGTCTGTGTGGTTCATTGATTGTCTTAGTGCCAAAGAAAGATGAAACATGGAGGATGTGCGTGGATTACCACACACTAAACAAAATTACAGTGAAAAATCGCTACCCTCTTCCATGCATAGATGATTTATTAGATCAGTTAAAGGCTATGGTTTATTTGACCAAATTAGTTTTGCACTGTGGTTATCACTAGGTCCGAATTGCAGAGCAGGATGTGTGGAAAACCACCTTCAAGACCAAACAGGGGTTGTTCGAATGGATGGTGATGCCATTCAAACTTTGCAACGCTCCAACCACTTTTATGAGGGTCATGAATGATCTCTTTTTGCCTTTCATTGATGAATTTGTTCTTGTATATTTAGATGATATACTTGTCTTTAATAAAAGCTAGAATGAACATGTGTGTGATGTGAAAAAAGTGCTTGATGTACTAAAAAAGAAAAACTCTTTGTAAAATTGTCAAAGTGTGAGTTTGGAAAAACCTCTTTGGGTTACCTAGGTAATATTATTGGTCATGGGCAGTTACAAATTGATCCCTCTAAAGTTGAAGCAATTGTAAATTTGCCTAATCCTACTAGTGTAACCAAGGTCCGCAACTTTTTAGGTGCAGTCCAGTATTGGAGAATATTTATTGCTAATTTCTCTGTTATTATAGCACCTCTGCACACATTGACAAGTGTGAAGCAGGTCTTCCAATGGGGAGGAATACAATATAATTCCATCGAAACATTGAAGGAAAAGGTCAGCACCACACCAGTCTTAGCCTTACCCGATCTCTAATAGCCATTCGAGATCGAAACGGATGCTAGCAGTTATGCCATGGGAGTTGTACTGATGCAGCAAAAGAAGCCGATTTGTTACCATTATGAGAAGTTTTCTCAAGCTGTGATGAACTATACCATTTATGAAAAGGAGCTTTATGCCTTGGTGCAAAGTGTGAAAAAGTGGAAACACTACCTAATCGGCAAGGAGACCATCATCCATACGGATCATCAGCCCTTGCAGTACCTTCAGTCACAAACCAAGTTTCAACAATCTCATCATTTTGGGTGGATGGGTTTTCTTCAACAGTTTCATCTGGTAATAAAGTATAAGAAGGGCACTAGCAATAAAGTGGTTGATATGCTATCTCGCCCTCCTATTCCCGCTTCTGTTATTTTTCATAATACTTCATTGTCTTTTGAGAGTTATGCTAAACAATATGCTAACAATGATGACTTTAAGGAGATTTATGCAAAACTAACCCATGGTTCACAGGTGGATAACTATCACTTGCAAGGGAAACTGTTGTATCACCTTTGTAATTTGTGTATTCCCATAGGGGAAAGAGTACATGTAATTCGAGAGGCCCACACCTCTCTTGTGTCTGGACACTTTGGTGTCAAAAAGACTTTATGTCATGTACGAAGATTTTGTTTTTGGCATCATATGAAAAAAATTGTGAATCACTATGTAAAGGGTTGTGTGATGTGTTCTGTTTCAAAGCCCTCTAATAGAAAACTTGGGCTCTACACACCACTCCCTATTCTGAGTCATCCATGGGAAAGTGTGTCAATGGACTTTCTAGGAGGTTTGCCTTTGTCTAGAAAGAGTCATGACTATTTGTATGTTGTCGTTGACCATTTTAGCAAGATGTGTATTCTTATGCCTTGTAAAAAGTAGATCACTACAAAGTAGACCGCTTCTCTTTTCTTTCAGCATGTTTGGGTCCATTTTGGGTTGCCCACATCAATTATGTCAGATCGAGACTCTTGCTTTCTCAGAGAGTTTTGGACCAGTTTATGGAAGGTGATGGACACCAATCTGAACAGAAGCATGGCATTCCATCCACAAACTGACGGACACACAGAAGTTGTCAACCATACCGTGGTACACTTACTACAAGGCTATTGTGGCAAACATCCCAAGTTGTGGGATGAACATCTCCCATATATACAACATTCCTACAACCTAGCAGTGCATTCATCTACGCAGCACTCACCATTTGAGACATGCTTTGGTTACCTACCAAAAGACCCTTTTGATATGGTCTTTGGAAGGGAAGATGGCTCCAGTGGATGTAATGATAGGGACAAAGCTAAGCAGTTCATTTAGCGAATCCAGTTGATAAACCAAGTAGTACAAGAGCAGTTGGAGAAATGTCAAGCCCGTTACAAGTCTCAACATGATAAAAACCATGTCAACCATCAATTCCAAGTGGGTGACAAAGTGTGGTTCCACATCAGCAAGGACATGATGAAGGGAGAAGGGAAGAAGTTATGACCCATCCGGTATGGTCCATTCACAATATTGGAGAAGATTGGAAACAATGCCTTTTGTCTTGATTTGCCGATATATTTGTAGATGTACTTAGTAGTGAATGTAGAGAACCTAAAGCTATATGAACCTGCATTGATCATGGACACCGATGAGATGGGCACAGTTCCTACGGTTGATGATTTTTCTCTAGAATATCTCGATAAGTTACCTGAAGACATCATCCTTGACAGAAGGACCAGGACTTCACAGTGAGGAGATGTGGAATACCTTCAAGTTGGTTTCAAGGGAATGCACCCCAGCAAGGCCAAATGGCTGGAGAAGGAAAGGGTGAGGGAAAAATTCCCTCACTTGCCAATTGACTAATGAAAGATTTTGGCGGTTCAAAATCTCCTCAATGGGGAGGATTGATCCAGGTGGATCTTCAGATACAATGGCATGGAAAATATCAAAATTCAAAGTGGTAGAAAAGTAGGTTTCCTAACATCAGATTGAAGTGCTCGCCACCTTGATTCCAACGGTGCAAACGGCACTCCAATCCGAGTCCGGATGATGAAGTTATGGCAGACAAAAGGTTGCCTTGTTCCTTTGGAAAATGAGGCATTTTCTCCTAAAAATGGGGTTTTATCCTTTCAAAATGAAATCACATCAAAAAATGTGCAAAGGGGCGGACTTAACAACCCCCGATCAGCGGTTGCCGATATATCAGGTCGGAGGCAGGAAATTGGTGATATCGAGGGCTTCAGACCTGTGATGTAGCGATCACCGATATCGGCATTGGCGGATTGGGTCAGAGAAACACAATGCACAAGACCAGGACCTTTGGGTCATTGTGATTGCGATCTGCCTATCAGTTACAGGCAATCTCAATTGTCGGATCGGGAACAAATCAACGGCCAAGATTAAATCGGCGATCAGCGGATCAGCAAATTAGCGATCGATGATCGATGATTCCCTATGACAGGGCCTTTGAATAGTATGATAGCGACATGCAATGCAATCTGGACCATCTGATCAGGGAATGGATCAACGGTCTAGATCTAATTGGTAGATCGACGATCGGCATATCGACGATCAGCGATTGAAGATTCCCAATAGATGAGGCCGATGACATTAGCAATAGCAATCGGTGATAAGGATCAGACCCAGTGGATTTATAGGTCCGATTTGATATATTTTGAGGTCTGGCTTTTCAGGTTTTTCAATGTTTTTTAATGTTTTTGTGTATATCGCTTGAGAAGGAAAATGGCTATTTTAAAGGGTTAGTTGTACCCACCAACCCTTCTACCTGAACGATTTCCATTCTAGCAAAACCAACCTCCATTTTTCAAGCAGCTTTGTCATAAAAGAGACATATAAAAACCCGATGATTGGAAATAGCACGGGGGAGAGATTTTTAGCACGTTGTTCAAGGCAAGAGAGCTTTCTGGTGGCTGATAGTGCATTTTGTCTCATTTGGACAAGTTTTATATGTCTTCAACCCCTCTCAACACCACAGACACATTGGTGTTGTCCATTTCTCCATCTGAGGTCTCCATTTCACAGCCATTGTCCAAAATGGAGGTATAAGCCTCTTTTGGTGCACTGATGATTGTATTCTCTTCTTTTCATGTCATTTAATATATGAAGGCCTACCTAGTGATCAAGTAGGGCTCAGAGACGTAGTCCAAATTGGAAGAACTCTGTTATCAAGTCTTAGTGTCTTCTTGACATGCTTTTGTGTGTTTCTTCTTCTTTTCTTGTGTGCACATTAAAATTCTTTCTTAAGCTGCAATTTTCACATGTGATTATTTCCATACATCTATAAGTGAAAGTATCCTGGATTAGGTTCAATGTTAAAATATCATCTAGTTCATGCTTTTGATAGAACCTTACATAGATTTAATTATTTTGAATCAAAATTATATTATTATTAGAAAAATGCATAAGAGTTGCATTAAAATTTAGATGTGGCAAGTTAATACATGGAAAAATGATAATGCCTAATAGTTTTGAATCAAAATGTCCCACAAAAATTACTCCATAATAGTTGTTTTTGCATTGTGAAGGCCTTGTCTACTACCTAATGAAATATTTTAATAGTAATACTATTTTGCAAAACATTATTAAGACTAATTATTACATAAAATAAATATATCCATGGGTATTTTCCTTACACCAACTTGTAAATAAGTTATCCATTTAATTAAATCCATCCACATATCACCACTTAGACATCAACATTGATGTATGGTTTCTTCCTCTTCCCCCCTTGTTGCTTCATATCAAAATGAACTGATAAATAACTTGCTTAGGGGGTGTATTGGTTGTTATCACTCTATAATTTCTTAAGATTGTGAAAGAAACCCAGAGGTAACCGCATAACCACTTTTAAGCATAGAAGCTAGCCCTTCTAAACTCAGAGAGGGATCTCTCTATTGTATTTAGATTTTTTGTTATTGGATTTTAGGCTAGTTATTAGGTTCAGAGTTTGGTTTTTGAGATGTTTGGTTCAAACTGCAAGGAAAGGCCATTGGGCAATGGAGTCACAATCTTAGGGTGATCAGATACAGATTTATAAGAACATATTGAAATAGGGCAAGGTAGGCAAGCTATTGGATCTTTGAATCTTTGTGGAGTGAAAGGGAGGAAAAGATTCAAATTCAATTAAACATAGAGCATTTTAACATGATTTCTATATTTAATCTCAGTTTGAAAAGATATATATTTCTTAAAATCCAGGACAGAGTTTAATTAAACAAGTTAAGCCATTCATCTTCTTTTAAACAATACAGATAAGAAATACATATGAAAAACATAGATATAACAAGCTTACAAGAGAAAAAACATCACCAATTTTCCTGACATGTGAACCCTAAAATGATCTTATGTATTAATGAAATGATCACTTTTAGCTCAGTGAACAACTTTACATCAAAGTATGCTTTCTTGATACAAGTCCCAACATTTGTACTTTGAATTATGAAGTATTTATACAAAACTTAATAAAATATCTTGATTTTAAATATCAAGGTTTTTTATAAAATATCTTAAAAACAATTTACAAAAATAGTACAAAAATGTAGGCAACTAAAACTATTGTAGTCCTCTGGCACTATCTTCGAGGATTGCTAATGATGAATCAACCTAGAAAAGTGTTGCTTTGTTATGGAAAGTGAAAAATTGTTTTACCCAAGTAGTTGGAACAATTTTTCCCATTTGTCTTCATTTGGGGTGGAGAATTTAACTAGCTTCCTGTATGTTTCATCCACCTTGGTGTAATTTTGAAAAGTAGGTTTGACAATGAATAAATGCTTTATCTCATGTTTGATAAGCAAGTCAAAATCCAAGGCTTCCATGATGGATTTCCTTGTGATGCTTCCTTTGATGGTGGAAAACTTTGACAGTCCTCAGTGAGCAGAAAATCAATATGGAACAACTGAGCTTGCAGCGCAATGAAGTGGCATCACAAAACCAACATTTGGTATAGGTAATACATGACACTTGTCAAAGCATCTCAGAGCTGGACATCCCAGCAGACATGCCAGTAGAGGCACAGATCCACAAGTTAGCAGGAGGGGTCGACGTGGCAAGGGAAGAAATGACAAAGGTTCAGCTGGAGTTGAACCTTCAGATCACCGAGCTGTGGTTGAAGGCGTAGTCATCGACACCATAGAAGCCAGAGAACAGCGCGCTAGCGCTATCATAGTGGGACTTGAGGTAATTGGCAATGCAGTGCAAGACTGAACCAACATGTTGGAAGAACCATTTAAGGTCCTCTCAAATCTGCAGGAGGACCCCAACATCTAGCATTTAGAAATAGAGGCGCGAGAACTCCAACAATAGTATGACAGCATCTGAGGAACTGCGTAGACAGTGGTCCTCACTCAGAGGCTTGCACGGATGCAACAAGCTAAACTGTTGAAAGAGAAGGTGGATGTGACACAAAACAAGGAAGCAGTCCTGAAGGCACACATTCAACCTTGTATCGATGAGGCCTTCACCATCATAGCAGAAATTGAAGGCATGATCGCATACATGTACGGGATGCACATACTGATGCAGAGAAGAACTCCCAACACAAAGGTCTTGGAGCAACATATGCATCAGATCCAGCATACAACAACTCAATGTATTGCTAACCTTGTCGTCGTTTGAGAACAATTAGAGGGACTCTGCACAAAGATCTCTGCACCAACAGAGTGACTCAAGAGCGAGTCGCGATGTTTGCATTGGGGTCTTGTTGGGCAGGGAATCCCCCCAAGGCATGTTTTGGGGCTTAAATCCCAAGTTGTGACCAAATCTTGTTGTAAAAGCTCTGCGAATTTCCGGGGCAGGGCGCGAAAGTATGATAGAGTCACAGGGTTGTCCACCCTAGTTTTGTAACATTGAGTACCGCTGAGGTAGGTTATATTGCCACTAGCATGGCTAGTTGCAAAGCTGTTTGGTTGATGAAGCTCTTTGGAGATCTATTTAAGTAGGTCATAGATACTATAGTGATATATTGTGACAACAAGAGTGGGATCCTTCTGGCAAAGAAACTCGTATTTCATTACAATTCCAAGCACATAGATTTTCGATATCACTTAATTTGAGACATGGTGAAGAAAGGAGCCTTTAGACTCCATCACATATCAAAGAATGAGAAAAATGCAGATATTCTCACTAAGGCTTTGAAAAAATGGAAGTTCTTGGTCTTCAAAGAGCAGCTTGGACTAATGGATGTGACCCCTCCTGACAAGAGGAATCACTAATCGAGAACACTAAGCTAACTCTTCCCCCCTATCTGAGCTCCTAGGGTGAGGAATTGAGATATAGGTCTCCTGGGGTTGAGGGATCTCTGGGCAGTAGGGTCATATATATTTATCCCCCATCTATTATTGATAGGGTTGTATATGTTTCTCCCAAATCTTGGTCTTTGTAGAGTACCCCAATTAGCATCACATCCACAAGCTCGACTTGTTGGGATTATCGCTCCCCATCTGGCCAATGGGTTGAGAGTGTACTAGGGGTTGTACAACCCAAGTTGATTATGATGAAATTTTTATACCACATGACTCATGAGGGTCATTGTTGGGAAGATTAGTGATTAATAGGATGGGTTGAGATGTTCTCCCCTATATCATTTATTTCTCTATATGGGGTTGTATATGTTTAGCTCCCCCTTGATATTTTGGGTTGAGATATGCTCCCCAATGTAGATTCAGGTTGAGATGTTCTCCCTGATATTGTTCTCAACTTGCGATGTGATCTTCGGTGTTATAGATGGTGGATGCTAATGCTCCCTGATTCTTCTCCTTTAGATTCAAGAATGTTTCAGCAAATATATTTGAGCAGAGATGGGATAGGATATGACGACAAGATATACATGATGGGATGTTTGATGATCAGATATTGACAAGTGGAATTCTCCTTGGTTGAGAGAGTGTTAAATTATGAAACTAAAGTCAAATTCCACTTTGTCAAAATCATTTGATGGAAATTATTATTGAATTGAATTCCTATTTTCTAGAGGACCAAAATCGTCCTATAGATCACTAAAATTGGATAAGGGAAAGTGTACTTATGAAGTAAAACCCACATAGGCACATTTGGACAAGTTTGGCCCCAAAGCGAATTAGACACCCATGGAAACCTATAAATACAAGTGGCCTCAAGTTCATTTGGAAATCACCAAGAATATTCTTCTTCTCTTCTTCATAAACTGGTTCACACAGATATGAGGCTAGGATGACAAAAAAAGTTAGCAAAGGTTCGAAATTACAAGGTCTGAGGCTTGCATTTGTTTTAGGGTTTTTGGATTATAGTTGCAAGCATGTCATAGGGAAAATTATACCACAATCAATATCTTGTAGGAATCAAGGGTGTGACTGGAAACCTTCAATCATTAGAACAACTCCTCATGCATGTGATCGAGAATTTTGTCTTAGATTTGACGGAAGGCCGAAGTTGACCACAGTTGAACGAAGAAAGGAAAAGTTGTCTCTAATATATTCTGATGTTGGAAAATTATTTCTGAATGTTGGTGGGATTTTTTGCTAATGATATTGTATTGGGCTCATTGTACTCTCTGTTGAACATTTTATGATAGACTAATAAAAGAAAATTTTCAAAGAGTTTTCCCCCTAGTGGGGTTTTTCCTTAGTCTTTGACCAAACGTGGTGTCTCTTGTTGATGTGTTGATTGTCTACTTTTTATTTGCATTTATTGTTCTATCTTCAATTATTTGAATGGAAAGACTAATTTTAATTATAAATATTCTTAATTGAATTAGGCTAAAGTAATTGATACAACATAAATAAATTTGAAAATTTAACATTAGTGACCATGAGAATGGTTGCAGTTCTCTAGCCACAGGGAGCACATTATAATGCAAGAAACTATAGTTGAGAATTCCCTATTCCATCCCAACAAATACAGATCGAAATCCCTTGTTCACACGTGTGATCTTAGACCCTACAATTTAATACATGTATGAACTGATATCGTGAACCAACTTCAGACCTATGTGAGCCAAAAACCAAAGAAGAGAGAGAAGAATATTATTATTGATGTTTTCCAAATGAGGTTCACTTGACATGTATTTATATGCTTCCAAGGGTGTGCAATTTCTCTTTAAATTTGACGTATCCTCTTGTGCTCATATGGGTTTCCTGTTTAAAAATATATTTTCCATTAACCAGATTAAATTTTTCCAAAGGCTAGGAGGGGTCTTTCTTGATGAGGAAGATTGTCCAGAGGAAGGAGTTTTCCCCTCATCTACTGAATTAAAAATTTACCTTATCTCACAATCCTAAGCTCTACAAATGACATCACAGCCTCCATCACAAATCATACTAACACTCAGCAATTTATGCAGCCTTCAATCCTTCAACAAACAATACATCTTGACCTTTTCATCTACCATTGTTCACTGTAATTGTACCCTTTCCTTTAATTCTTCCCGCTACATAATTTATGAATGTAACACTCCTCGTTTATTTTCAACTAAAGAAAATAACTTGCTTTTGTTCCTTGTCATATGTCTAGAACAACCATTGTCCACATAACATTAACTATTCTGATTCTGAGCATACAAAACTAGACCACACTTATTAGCTTTATTTTCTTGATTTTTCTTTCTCCATTGCATAAGTTCTTATTTCCTACAATTTTCCTGATGTTGTGACCTATTATTCTTGAATTAACATTCATATGACTTATGCTCGTAGTATTGATAGTATAGTACATTCAGTGATTTCAAAAAATGGAGGAAATGAATTACTATTCTGACTCATGTTTGTTTTGATACTTTCAAATATTTTTCTCACTTCACTTCTTTTAGGGTTTCCTTTTTCATGTCTTCTAACATATTCTGCAATTTACATCTTTGTGTCCAAATTTTTACACAAGTAACAATATGCTTAGAAAAGGTTTCCATGCCTAGAAATGGATGGTAATTATGAATGGAACGTCCTTATAATTTGTTAACTTTTTCTCTTGAAGAATTATGGTCTATGGTAAATTATTATCTATTTTCCATTCTTCTTATCGACTTTTGAAGTGCATTGTGCTTTGTTGTTATTATGATGAGTTGTTGACCTCCTTTGGTTGTTTTTTTGTTATGAGCTACTGACATCCTTAGGCTGTTAGTGGTTGACTTTGTCTCCCATGATACTTTTAACAACATTGATGGTCCTTTTGTCTCTGTCTTCCTTTTACTGGTTCCTCCTTCATATCCCAAACCAATTTTGATAAGTAGATACCTTTGAGCATTCAATATTACCTCCAACTGTTCTAATCCCTTTATATGTTTAATAGTCATACTTAGTTCAACCTCTTCTTTCTCTAAATTATTTTTGAGGGTAACAACTTCTTCTTCCATCCTCTCACACTCTTTTCCTTTCTCCTTTAATTGAATTAGCATAATGTCCTCCACCTTCTTAGCCTCTTCTAGTTCAACTTTTAACTCTAAATTTGACTCTTCTTTTACATATTTTAACAAAATTTGTTTTTGTCCCCTTAAGGTCTATTCCCCTTAAGTTCTACCTCACATTCTTCTTCTTATTCTTCTTCACATTTTTTATGTCCTTATGTGTTATGTATCCAGATCAAAATAAGATAGAAACATAAGAAAAGTTAGATAAAAAACTAGATAATAATCCACTTCGAGGGGGAAACCTCCCTTTACATCACATAAATGAACAATTCTTGGATGATTCAAATGACAAGACCTCATTGTAATATATAGGAGTCTAAAGGGTCAAATAAAGTTAGGGTCTGCATAAAAATAAGAATGTCAAGGGAACAACAATAATAATAGTGGGATTCTATGGGCACAACAATAACAATATGGGGGCTACACTAGTATTATAGGGACCTAACATTCCCCTCTCCTTCAAATAAGTGTTTTCCTCAACACTTGATTAGTTTTGGATGACTTTGTATGAACTACTCATCCTCCCATGTGGAATATTCAACACGTAAGTTCTTCTACTTAATGAGATACTCTGAAATTAATCAATTTCGTAGTTGTGAGATTCTTGTTTTTATGATTTCTTCAGGCTCCAATATGATTTTTCCTTCCTCTTCAAATTTTGAAAATATCATTTGAACTAGGTGATTGTAACTTATAACCTTATTTAAGCATGAAACATGGAAAATTGGGAGTACTCACGAAGATGTAGGCAACTCCAATTTGTATGCCATAGTACCAATATTTTGCAAAACCTTGTAAGAGACATAGTACTAGGGTGATAATTTATTATCCTTCTAAGATTGCTTAAGGGACATTTGTTTGCATGGTTGTAGCCTTAAAAATACCTAATTTCCCACATCAAAACTTCTTTCACTACAATGTTCATTTGCCTATTGTCATTCAATTCTATGTTAGTTAGATTATCCTTTAAGAGTTGGAGAAATTGTTGTTGATGCTTGATGTGATATTCCACTGCTTGAACCTTAGAATTGTCTCTTAAAGACGATGTGATAGGAAATTGATGATATCTATAAAGTACCATAAATCGGTTCATTTTTGTTGTGGCATGGAAGGAAGTGTTATACCACCATTCTACCAGAGGAAACCACTTTAATCCATTATTTTTGTTTATCATATACAAAGCAACAGAATATCTTTCCAAACATTTGTTAACTATCTCAATTTTCCCATCAGATTTAGGATGATAAGATGATTTATTAGCTAATTGAGTGCCAAGACAAGAAAATAATTATGTCCAAAAAATTCTTGTGAAAATGGGATCTCTGTCACTTATAATATTCTTTGGGTTTCCGTATAGCTTTTGAACTATTTCCACAAATGCAATAGCAACTATACTAGCTTTCAAAGGACGAGATAGCTCACAAAAGTATGCATACCTGGTATGTTTATCAACTACCACCATGATGACATTGTTTCCTACGGACTTGAGTAAACCTATGATAAAATCCATTGGGACCTCCTCCCAACACTTACTTGGAATGGCTAATGGTTTTAAAATACCTAGGGCCTTAATTGTCTCAACTTTATTTTGTTGGAAAACCAATCATTCTGCCACAAAATTCTGAATATCATATTTAAGGCCATCCCAAAAAAAATCATTTTTGACCCAATGGTAAGTTTTTAAAAATCCCGAGTGCCCTCCTATAGTAGAGGTATGTAATTCCAAAAGAAAATTATGTTTGAGTTGAGAGTTCTTACATAGATATAAGAGATATTTGTACCATAGTTAATTAATTTTCCATATAATTGTATCAAATGCATTAAGATCTTGCTACAACTTTTAAATGAGTTTCCATACCTCTTCATCATTCCTCCATTCATCCTTTTCTTTAGTTATCCAACCAGGTTGGATAATATAAATGGCACAGAGAAATGCTTCCACATCCTCATCCCTTATTGAGAGTGCATCTGCAACAACAATTGTCTTCCTTTTTTTGTAGATGATTTTAAAGTCATAACCCAACATCTTTATGACCCATTTTTGTTGTTCTTCTAAAGATAATATTTGTTCCAAGAAGTATTTAAGAATATCATGATATGTTTTTACCTAGAAGTGTCTTCCCATTAGCTAAGGGTGCCATTTCTTTAGGGAATGTAGTATTGCCAAATTTTCCTTTTCATAAATAGGTTTGTGTAAGTACTTTCCCTTTATTGGATGACTTTCAAAAGAAATGGGTCTTCCTTCTTGCATTAAAAAAACACCAATGACATTTCCTGAGTTCTTCACATTCCACAATAAATGTTTTTGTAAATTCAGGTGTAATTAAGGTCACAACTCGATACATTCCCTCTTTAAGATGTTCAAAGGACTTAGTTGGTTCTGGAGTCCAAAAAAATGCATATTTCTTCACAATGTTGTTAGAGTTGGTTCTATTTTCCCATAATTCCTAACAAACATTCAGTAATACCCTTCTAACCTAAGAAATTCTCTAAGGTTCTTTAAGGTTGTGGGGATTTTACATTCCTAGATGGCTTTAATTCTTTTAGGGTCTCCCTTAACACCCTCATGAGATATAATATGCCCCAAATATTCCACCTCTTGTACCCCAAAGAAATATTCGGAGGGTTTTGCCTACAATTGTTTCTCCTCTAATAGTTTAAGCACCCTGTCAGCATGTTGAACATGATATTTCCAAGACTTCTATATTATTATATCATCAAAAAATACTAACAAAACATTTCTAAGGAAGTGTTTGAAAGAGGAATTCATTAAACATTGAAATGTGGAAGGTGCATTAGCAAGGCCGAAAAGCATGACCAAAAATTCATAATGACCTTCATGAGTTCTAAATGTTGTTTTTGGAAATCCTTTTGTCTTTATTCTAATTTGATGATATCCAGAACGAAGATCCATCTTGGTGAAGTAAAGTGCTCAATGTAATTCATCCAACAATTCATTAATGGCAGGAATGAGAAATTTATATTTAATAGTGAGCTTATTGAGCTCTCTATATTCCAAACATATATGTCATGATCCGTCCTTCTTGTGCACCAATACTACTGGACAAGAGAAATAACTTTGGCTAGGTTGAATTATACCTTCCTCCAACATTTTTTCAATCATATGTTCAATTTCACTCTTTTGGACATAGGGTATTATGTTTGGAGGAACACTTCATAGAATCAAGTGAATAGCATGACCATGATCACGAATAGGTGGAATACCTTTGGGAGTCTCAAATACCTTGGAATGATTATCCAAGACTCTTTTGATATCTAGAGAAATTGACGATTTCAATGTTTTAACATCTAGTGAGCATAATTCTGAAATTAACCCTCGATATTCCTTCTTCAAAATATTTTTCATGCTATTAGAGATTATTATCTTCCAAAGTTTCCTTGCGATATACCTTAATTAAATTTACTTTCCTTCCTAGAAAAATTTCTTGAAAATTAAAAGCTATCACCCCAAAGTTTATAACCATTGGACTTCTAATACAACATCAACACCACCCATTGGAATATAAAGCATGGGACTATTCAATAAATATTCCCTCATGGTTAGATTAATATTATGGCACTTCCCTGAGAAATTTATAGATACTCCATTTGCAACCATCGCTTGACACTTTGGTGTTGGATATATAAAGAAAATCCTTGGCTATATTACAATTAACAAAATTATGGGTACTACCTGAATCAATCAACACTATTACCTTTTTATTCTTGATATATCCTTCTATATTGAGAGTTTGAGGAGTGGTAATTCTTGCCAATGTATTACAACATATGGTCGGATCCATTTCTTCTTTCTCAACTCCTGGGGTTGGTTCCTGGTGTATATATTATTGTTTTGATGTTTCCTGTTCCTTTTTTTCCTCCTTTTCAGAATTTATGTAAAATATATTTTTTCTCAGCACACTTATGACCATTAATGAATTTTCTATCACAACTGTAACAAAATCCATTTTTCTTTTTTTTTCGTCCAATTGTTGTGGTGTCAACCCTGTACGTTGTCAGAGGCTAGGAGTGGCCACACTTCCATGTTTATAGTTGTGAGTGGTAGACCTCCTTGTTTCCATAATTTTTCTTTCAACTTTTGTTGCCAACTTAAATTAATGATCCATTGAATTAGGTTCCCAAAGGAGAACCTCATGTTGGATGTTATCCTTTAAATTCCCAATGAAGAAATTAGTTATATGCTCCTATGGAATATCAATTAAATTGATATTTAATCTTTGTATGTTCTCAATGTGCTCCCCAAATGAACACTTTTGTTTGAGATTTATCAATTGGCTAAAGAAGATATTTCTCTTTGTATCATCATAATGTGTTATCAATTCCTTCGTAAAAAATGTCCAAGTGACAAGTGATTTATGAGAAAAAAACCCACCTATACGACACAAAATGATTGGGTTTTACATATAAAGATGTAATGTGTACCTTTTGTGTGTGTTGCACATCATGCAGATCAAAGAACTGCTCCATCTATAGTATCCATGTTACTGGATCCTTGTCACTAGACTTCCTCATAATGATATTTGGAATATGACTGGTCTTAAACCCAAATTTAGAATCTATAAAATCATGATTGAAATTCCTTTTTTTCTCATCATGAGTTTCATGGAATACCTTATCACCATTACAAAGAATTTCTTGTAGCAACTTTGTCATACCTTCCTTCCAACCTTCCATTTATACTTTTAAACCATCCTTCAAATATTCCATGTTTGCTTTTAAATTGTCCATGTCCCATTTTATTTTGGCTTTTAAAACATCCATCTTAAAATTTGTTGCTCCAAATTAATTTTTGGTTTCTCCTTGTGACAACAAAAATTATTGCACTTGTTTCCACAATTTTGATATATCATGTTGCATTTATTCTTCTTCATGTGTCATAATAAATGATTCTAAGGGATTAATGGGTGTGTGTATATATATATATTGGAGGAATTTTGGAATCAATTTATGATATCTATGATTCGATATTCCCTTTGAAACACTTGAAACTTAATTTTCAAACAAAAGTTATGCAAATTTAAAAATACACACCTTTTTAGAGCATGATTTTGAGCTTGTTGATAAGGCTGACCTTGAAACAATTTTCTCTTTGTGATTTCAGCCTCCTAAGGTTTGAAATTGTGTCCTTTGGTAGACATACATGTCTTCTTTCCAACCTCACTAGTTAGACTGATATTGTATTCTTTAAGATAAAGTTATACCAAATCTCCCATGACGTCCTAATTAGTGGTTGGTTCAATAGATCAAACTTGTATGGGATGTCACATGTCACTATTTTAACGTTCTTCCCTAAAACTCGTAACCACGAAA
Source organism: Pinus taeda (assembly GCA_000404065.3). Lineage (NCBI taxonomy): Eukaryota > Viridiplantae > Streptophyta > Pinopsida > Pinales > Pinaceae > Pinus > Pinus taeda. Next base: position 17,580 of record APFE030376248.1, on the reverse strand, counting down.
CTACATTTCGTGCAATTTCAGTCAATATTTATGAAATTAAAATATGATGCTTGAAGAGAAATTTATGATGATTTTCCCTAGGACACCTGTTTGAGACTAAATTTTGGAGCATGAATAAACCCTAGATTACTTGGACCATATCTCTAATAATATAGTGAACAAAGATATGAAATTGTAACAAGATGTTTATAAAGGTTTTTACTTCATGTGGTAACAATTTCACAGTTTGAATCTTCACATAAAAAATATTACAACGAAAATTCCACAATGACTTGTTTGAATCAACAAAACCCTAGGATCAAGAGCATTGATACCAAATTTTATGTATCCAAATCAAAATAAGATAGAAACAAAAGAAAAGATAGATCAAAAACTATATAATATGCCACTTAGAGCGGTAAACCTCTCTTTATATCACATAAATGAACATTTCTTGGATGATTCAAATGGAAAAACCTCCTTAGTATATTTAAGAGTCTAAAGGGCCAAATATAATTAGGGCCTACATAATAATAATAATTTAAGGGCGCAATAATACTAATAGTGGGCTTCTATGGGGAAAAATGATAATGATATCGGGGACACACTAGTATTATGGTGACCTACCATTCCACTTGGGTTTCTAGGGCCATCAATATAAATTTACTAACTCCATCTTCATCATAGGATTCATGTAATCTTAAGATTCACTTCTCTCTTCTTGTGCATAGAAGATCTTATTTTTAAACCTTTTCTCTTTTTTCATTTTATTGAAATTTTTCTTTTCTATCCCTTTCAATGGGAATTTAGAGGCATAATGACCTATTCTTCCACAATTAAAAAATTTAAATGCAATTTTTCCTTTATACTTATTTGTAACCTTCTTCAATCATTTGACAAATTTTGCTTCTTCTTCATTAGGGTCTAAGCATGAACATTCTTTATATCATATATAATTCTTTGCCTCAAATGTTGCATCTCGAGTTATTGATTTTCCCTTAGTAAATTTCATTTCATATGTTGTAATGGATCCAAGTAACTGATCCATTTTTAGTTCTTCAATATTGGAAATTTCCTCTATTGTTAATACCTTGGGATTAAATTTAGCAGGTAAAGATCTCAGGACTTTTTGAGCTACTGTAGACTCCTTGACTTTATCACCTAAGCCCTTCATTACATTAAGAATTTCATCTACTCTAAGAAAACACTTAGCCACACCTGCATCTTGATTTATTCTTAGAGATTCAAATTGCATTTTGTAAACATGTAGCTTAACCCATTTTACTTTACTATCACCTTCATGAATATTTCTAAGTTTGTCCCACATGTCTTTGGCATTAGTATAGTGCATCACTTTAATAAATCTAGATTCATCTAGTCCACTAAGAATGAAATTCATGGCTTTTGCATTGAATTTAAATTCAATCTTATCGTCTTTGTTACCTATTATAGGTGTCTCCTCATAGCCATTATCCACTGTATCCTAGACATAAGCAACAAGAGACATTAGATATGTCTTCATTCTTATTTTCTAGAAGGTATAGTTTGTTCCATTGAACAAAGGTACTTCATTTGTTGAACATCCTTCTTGACTGGCCATTTTTATGCATTATATATTTCCTTCTAGTTGTAAGGCTATTACAGAAGGAACTTAGCTCTGACACCAATTGATGAATACTTGGAAATTATTGATAGGGGGTGAATCAATAATTGTGTCTTTTTAAACAATCAATTCGAGTTAATTTTTTTCACTGTCAATTATTTCCTTTTTCAACTAATGACTTATGTATATGTTTAGATTTTAAGTATTTATTTTGTATTTGAAAAAGAGATATTTTCTTTTGACATATAATAATGAATTCAAAAGCATTCACACAAGTTGGAAATTCAACAAGAAACAAATGAAGACACCAGATACAAGTGGAAACCCAACCACAAATTTTGGCTATAGCGTTGTGAAGGCAAGCTCCTATGCCCCTTATTACATCAAAGTTTTTGCAAGCCACTACCTACAGGAGGCTACTACCTCAAATTTCTTTTTCACTCTACAAATCAAAAGGAAGCTCCTACTTCCACTTCTACATGCTACAACCTACTCTTTTTCAAGCTACCACCTGGAAGGAGATTACAATTCCCTATCAAAACAAAAATTGTTTTTATTGGTTACATGGTCTTTGTCTTCGTTTTGAACTCTATTTATTATTTATGTTCAATTGATTATCCTCTATGCTTCACCTTCTCAAATATGCTCCACTTCCAATCCTCTTTCTCTATCTCTCCTTACCAAGATGATCATGAACTCTCTCACACAATATTCAATTGTTTAACCTTAATATTATTCAAATATACATCTTTTTATATAAAAGAGTTGTTGACTATTTGTATTCCATGTAGAAATTCGAATTGAAGAGTTATAACTTGGTTTTCTAAGACTGGTTATAATTTTCCTCTTCATTTCGAAATCTGAAAATTAATTCAAGACAAATAAATTTTGTAATATTAAAAAGAGTTTAAAATAATATAGGCCAACAACAATTATTGCACTATAAGGCTTAAAAATGTAAATTCAACACATATTATTCAATGAAAATATCAAGGTTTCTAGACTTTGTTCTCTATCTCTCATGTGCCATGTATTTAATTTGTTTATAAAATATGCATTGTATCTTTGGATCAACCTTCATTATAATGTCTTGAACTAGGATCAACCTTACATATCAACTTTTAAATGTACATTAATAAACCTTTGCATAGCAATTAACAATCAACAATAGTCAACCTTTGCACATCACATAACTTTAATCAACCTTGACCCGTCATGCACATCACAATTATCAAACATGTAATCAATTTACTTTATCATAACACTTTTCAACATCAAACATGTAAAAAAATTATATCAACATAACCCATGACTATTTGACATCAATTCCAACATTGCCAGCACCTTGGAGGAATTGTATTTCTTCTCACTTAACAAGATATTTTAGAGCCTTACCTTTAATAATATGTTGGAGATTTTGGCTCACTTGAAACAGGGAAATTTTTCAAGACTCTTCCTCTTTCCTTGATTGTATTTCTACTGAAGGAATAACTATTTTTGCTCACTTTATTCAATCCAAGGGCACTCCTCCACATTGTAGCATTGTAGAAGACCCTATTGTATCAAAACCATTGACATATTTCGACGAGGCAATTTCATTCATCATCTTTCTGACCGTCATTATTTTCATATTTAAATAGGTTTTGGGAGTGGATATAATAAAAAATTTGAGCTTTTGACCTATAAATTTTTGTTGATGTTTGCTAAGGAAAAATGTTGTGAACAAGTTCAAGTTTTTGGTGACTCCCTACTAGTGATAAATTAGATCAATGGAGTACAATAGTGCATAAATATTTTTCTTGTTCCAATTTTGGATGAGATTATTTGGTTAAAATTATATTTTGATATTATTTCATGCATGCACACATATATACAAGGAGAGGAATACACAAATTGATTGTCTTTATAAAGAAGGAATAAATCTTGAGTGAGACTTATGGTAGATTTCCAAGTAGCAGGATAACACCTTTCATGAATTCTGTCATAGGCCTTTCATTGAGAGATACAAACTAGTTGACCCTCCTTGACAACAATCTACTTTTTCATATTTTTTATTTTCTCCTTTTTAGTTTGCTAGATTGTAGTGGAAGACTACTTTTTCTACAACAATCTCTTGAAGTGCAGCTTTCTTCACTTCTTTATAATAAAAATGTAAATTTTGACATATATAATGGCCTACGAATGAAATAATTTCTTCTTTTTTGACCATGTAGAAGGCAATTGAATCTAGGGGATTTAAAAACAATACAGACAATGATTTGTACATGTAGAAAGTAATTTTGTATCATTTTTAATAAAATTACAGTTTTTTCTGAGGAATATGTTAGCTACCTATATCAATAGGTTTCATTTTTCATGATTGGCAAGGGAAGTGCCAATATGATCTACTTTGGTGATGCAAAGATCTCATATTCTTGTGGAAGAAAAATACTTATTTGGTTAGTGCTGCCCTACTTCTGGATGGGTGATCCAATAGCCTAAGCTGGGTCATGCCATGTTTCAATTTTTGTTGTAGATTAGAGAAAGAAACCTGTCCAAACAGCTCAATCTTGGCAGGTAAAGTAGATAGGTAGTGAAAGAAGGT
>APFE030376247.1:0-13202 GCA_000404065.3 Pinus taeda | reverse complement strand
TGTTGTATAAATTACATACTTCACATTTATTACATCTTCAAATATTTACGCATGCTTCATAAATTGTATCTTCCAATTAGATTATAGTTGTCATTTAAAGCCATAATATACATACCCTCATTTGAGGCTAATGATGGATGATTGTAATGACAACTTTGAGGGTTATGATTTTAATTTAAAATTGGGTCATTATATAAGGATAATTATTTTTGTGATGAAATATGTGAGGCTAATCATATTGATTATAGTCAATGATATTAGGATCTTAAATTAGAAATTTACCCACATATGATGATCAATTCCTTAAAATTCATTATGCAATATGGACCTTAATATTTGACTATAGGATTTTTGGTTAAATTTTGATCTCTATTTGAATTTATGACATCAAGTTGTCTATGATGACCAATGTAGGAAACATGTACCAAGAATGACAATGAGAAGTTCCAGTTACCAAGAACATTGTTCTAGGAAAACAATGTTAGCCAAGAACATGATATCTCAATGTCATTGCCACATTAATTGGTTTGACCATGAATATCAAGTTGCATGCATGCTTGCATGCTTGCAAAAGCTATATTCTTGTTGTGCTTAAGCTCTGGACTGAGGGTCATGTCTAGTAAGAGGGTAGCTGAGGGTCATGTCTAGTAAGAGGGTAGCAGATGTGCAGAATTTCATGGAATAAGGAAATGCATGTACCAATGAGGAGCATATGTTGATACATGACATCCTTTTAACTGTTGTGGCCAAGGAAAAATTCTATGGCGGGATAAAATGCTACATTATTATTTTTTATCATCTCCTGTTTCTCAGTTAGCATGCTTTTATTGTACCATTTCATTACGCATATTCCATGTAAATATCAAGTTGAGTTAATTTTACATTTGATTTCCAATATATTAAACAACTGAATATATTTGTTCTTCGTGTACAGGTTGGATGATGGGATGATGCACCTACAAATAGGGGCAATGTAAAAGAAACACTCCTAAGAGAAATAGGTTGAAAATAAATTTTCTTATTTTAATTCAGTGGACGGAACTACAGGTTACTTTGTTGCCCAATATTTTGAATGCATGCTGAAAGGGTCTGCGAGAAAGAAGTATGGCAATCTTAAAAAGGATCTTAAATCATGCTTGGGTTGGTATTCGGTCCTCCTCTAAGTTCTTAAAAAAAATCTTTTTATTGGTAACATATTGTTTCTTCAATGGTATTAGTGTCCATATGCATTTCGCTCTTAATTTCTTAGTCTGTTTGTTGAAACTGTATCTGATTCTCCATTTCAAGAGTGTAATATGTTGTTGAAATTTACTAAAGACAAGTGGTGTATTGCAGATAGTCCTGAAAGGAGTATACAAAATTCTTCTAAGCTTTGATACAAACATTGGGAGTGTTTGTTCCACTAAGGATTTTTTTTATAAGTTGTTTGAGATCAGTGTTATATCTTGTTTCAATTATTTTTTAAGTGACAAAAGTAAAAATTATTTTAGCATAGGTTGTCCATCAATCTTTTTAATGCTGTGATTCTTTCACCTCATGGTTATTTTAGGAAATCAAATGCTTTAAGAATGTTTAACAATACATCGATTGATAGGTAAACAATTTTCTTATAATTGGAATGCCCCGTCCATGATATCCTCTCTTTATTGTTTGATTATATCTGAAGTGTCACTTTTTATTTTCTTTGTATTTTAACTATGAAATTAAAAATACTTGGTATCATGTCCATTTAAACAACAACCAAATCTTGAAGATGAAACTAGTATTATACGATATTGATTGAACTTTTGTTAATTGTTTTGTGCTGAAATATTTTCATGACTATTAGAAAAGTATACTTTCATGTTGTTATTTGAGCACATCTTGTTTATATACTTGACCAAGTTCATGCATCAAAGAATGAGATGTTGTTTCAAATAAAACAACAAGGAATGGAAAATACACCTCAGATTATTTGTTTTCAAAAGTTACTTATACCTTGAGATTTTTAGAATATAACTTAGTTAGCATGATTGTGCCTAAGCTTTCCTTGAAGATTGAATACTAATTTACTCAAGTGTTATTTTCTATGGTGACATTTATTTTATTTGTTTATACAGCCAATCTAACCAAATAGTGGCCACTATCTCTCAATGAAAGAAATCTTGTTCGAGCTTCTTGCTTTTATGGGGGGAAATGATTCTAAAATTGCTGATGTTGAGGTATATGTCATATAAATCCTTTATCCTCTACTTTAGTTTATATTCTAGTGTTTGTCGTATCTCATCTATTACAATCTGCATTGTATATTCTTTTGTTTTAAGGAAAGGAACTCAGTATTGATGGTCAGTAGCAGGATTTTAAGAAAGAGGAAAACAATAACACTCAAGCGAAATATGAAAAAAGAGAGAGAAGAGAACCAATCTAGTGATACTCTTAAAGCCAATATCTCGTATAAGACACACACATAGATATTGATGGTAAAGTCTTCAGAGTGGTGAATTCACTTGCAATTCTTTGGAAACATAATGAAAATGTTTTGTAGTGATGAAGCAACATTTCATGTGTAAATTGTAGTGTAGCCAATATTAAGTTGTAAAATCATATTATAATATTTGACATTTCATATAATATAATTTATTTGGTTGAAATTGTTTACAGTTGCACTTGATACTGTTTAGTATTGCAATTAATATATGTAACTTTGCATTTTCATATTAGATGAATCAATGCACATTGTATAACATATTTTTGATTTAGTTGCAAAATCATACTAAGTAATTTATGTTGATTAGCAATGAGCACGTAAAATCAATTCAAAACTACTAAATTAGTAGTTTATATTGATTAATGAGGAACAAAAACGAAATGAATAACAACTAAATTAGTTGTTTACAATAATTAGTAATGAAAATAAATCTAATGAATATAAACTACTAAATTATTCATTTATATAATGAATATGAAATTACTGAAACAAAGATAAATGACTACTACAAATGATAATTTTTTATTGCAAATGACAGCTAAATTTTTCATATATACAACTATTAGCAGCTAATTTACAGTATCTTATAACACGATCAAAATTCAGTCATATTTCTTTGGTCATTAATTGGTTTCAAACGATGACTAAAATTTGCATACATGTGACTATTAGTAGCTAATATACAGTATCTTATAACACAACCAACATTTTGGTCATATTTCTTTGATCATTAATTGCTTTTTTCGGGTGACCATATAGTAATATATTTTGTTGTATATTTGGTCATTAATTGTGGCAATTAACGACTAAATCAATTACTAAATTAATGACCAAAATTATGACTAAATATACTACTAGACGATGAAATTGAGACAACCAATTAATGACTATGCTAAAAATGACTAAAAGTTAGTCACATTATAAGATACTATAAATTAGCCACTACTGGTCACCGACTGAAAAATGGCCACTTGAATGCAAATTTTAGTCATTTTTTTAGTAACTAATTAGCCATTTTATACTGGTGCTGTGATACCCCTTAATTCAACTTCCTTTCCTTATGAAAAATATTTCATGAAAAGTTCTGAAAATTAAAATCTATTGTAGCCAAGGATTGTAGCCATTGGAATCCTAGTGAAACATCAACATCACCCATTGGAATGGAAAGCATTAGGCTATTCAATACATATTCTCCCATGGATAGTTAGATATAATGGCACTTTTCATAGAAATTTATGGTTCCTCCACTTGCAATCATCACATGACACTATGGTGTTGGACATAGGAAACAATTCAAATCCTTGGCTATCTTACAATGAATAAAATTATGGATACTTCCCAAATCAATCAACACTATTACCTTTTTCATCTTGATATGTCCTTCTATCGTGATGGTTTGAGGAGTGGTAATTCCACCCAACGCATTACAAGAAATGGTCGGATTCATTTCTTTTTCTCTAGGGTTTATTCCTAGTATATATTCTCTTCTCTTTATGTTTCTTGTTCCTTTTCTTCCTTCTCTACACAATCTATGTAGAATATTTCTTCTAAGCACACTTATGACGTTTAGTGTATTTGCTATCACAAGTGTAACAAAGCCCTTTTGCTCATGTTTCTTCCAATTGTTGTGGTGTCAACCTTGTAGGTTGTGGAATTATAGTGGAAACAATAATTCCATCTTTATAATTGTCAGTGGTAGGATTCCTTGTTGCCATAATTTTGCTTTCCATTTTCCTTGCCAACCTGAATGCCTTCTCTAATGAATCAGGTTCCCAATGTCGAACCTCATGTTGGATGTTATCCTTTAATGTCCCTATGAGCACATCAATCTTATGATCCTCCGTAATATCTTTTACCCTTATATTCAATTTTTGGAAGTCCTCAATGTGCTCCATCATTGAACCCTTTTGTTTGAGAGTTATCAATTGGCTAAAAAAAGTGTTTCTTTTTTAATCCTCATTATCTGCTATCATTTCTTCTGTAAAGCACACAAAAGGTACACATTGACACTTTATGTGTTTTGCTACCATCCATCTTAGCTTCCATGACTGTCTTCAAATCTTCCATGTTGCCTTTAATTTTTTCTTCTATACCATCCATCTTAGCTCCCATGTCTTTCTTTAAATCATCCATCTCAGCTTCCACAACTTTTTTTAAACTATCCATCTTAGCTTCTGCTACTTTTTGTTAGAGTGAATTTTGTTGCACTTGGTCTCATAATTTTGATATATCTTGTTGCATTTCTTCCTCTTCTTCATGAGTCATGCTAGGGATTTGTTGAAGCCTCGAAAATCATTGCAACAACATCAGGGAAAACCACCCGGTCTGGACCTTAATGCAGCTCCTTTTCCGTTTGGTGTGGTGGCTCCGACTAGAGATAATGGGACCAGTTTCCCAATGAAGAATAAAAAGGGGATGGATGAGTGATTGGTTTTCAAATAAAATGGTAATGGATGAATGTTTTAATCTAAAAAAGCAAAAATATCAATAACTATTCTATCTTGGGAAATTTATATTTCTAAGTGCAACTTTTGATAATCTCTATTCACAAATAAGCATATAGATGACTCTATTTGTTAAACAAAGACATTAATTCATATAATAATTGCTTTGTTGAAATAGTTGAACAAAGCAATTAATAAATCATTGTTACACTTACTTTTTATATATTACCGATACATGCATGACAAAAAGAATAACATCCTTAAACATCCAATAGTGAAAAATATAAAGAATGATGTTTGAAAACACATACATATATTCAATAATAGAAAGAGTAATCAAATAACAATTCACATAAAAGAATGAATTCAGATCATAGATAATAGTACCATATGTGCTGTAAATCATTCCCAATATCAATCGCAATTCGAATTCCTTCTTTCAACTCAAAGGTACTTACATATCAAGGCAATAGTGCACATCCACATAAAAGCTTCGTCGTTAAAATTTGGAATAATTGGCCCAGTCTTTATAAAAAAAAATATACCGGATGTACAATAGTGCAACTTCCAGGTTTAAGTCTTATACAAAAACCGAGGACCCTTTCTACATGCATGAAAGGGTCTATAAATACTTAATTAAACTAACTAACTACAAAAATAAAATGCGATTTAATTGGTACAACTGGATCTTGAATATCTTCTCCACAGCAAGTTTGTTGATAGTCGGCAGCATGATTCATCACTTTGGTTGTTTTCCCTTTGATCTGAGTTGGCATATTGCAAGCATCGGTTCCAATTCTAAAGGGTAACTAAGATGCAAATGGATCTAAGCCGAGTATGTGGCATCATGTATATCAGGAATGATACAACTGATTACATCTCTTAAACACTTGAGGACGACTCTCTTGCTGTATGGTTTTACTAGGAACAACCAATAGGTGTCCCAAGTGAAACTTTGAATACCTGCAATTAACCTTCCATTCTTTTCCATCTCCTGATTACATGCTTGCTCCAATGTCTTAGCCAATAGCAATTTACCTGGGGTACATTGTGAAATCATATTTGATAAATAGATAGTGTTATTGATTAATTCAATCAAGTTACTTATGGATAATTTACATCTAGAAACTTCTCTCTCTGCCTTCATCAACTAAGACTACCATTCTAAGAATAGGATTCCCTTATGTGATTCTAGGATTTTGGGCAAATTTGCTCCCTGTCCCTCACTGGTGTCTTGCCAAGTAAGAAAATTTGTCAAGGTCTCGTCGACCTACTCTAAATCCTGTCTAGCATCAACTGATTTATCGATTATTGATGTTACATCACAAAGGGGCTCAAACTGAGAAATATTATGACACAACAGTCTTATCTGTGTCACCAATGCCTTATTAATCTATAGCACATCTGTTCTGAAATTGGCAGGTTGTCGAAGACTCTTGAACTTCTCTATTTGATGTGATAGCTGTGCAATTTGCTCATCTTTCATTTTTTCCATTAGTTCATTCATCGTCTTCAATTTTGCCAATGCTTCTGATAATCCTTGCTGATTTTGAATCGCGCTTGAATCTGCTCTCTGTTTTTCTTCAAGTAACTTCTTATTTAATTGATGTTGTGTTGACAATTTCTATTCCAATTGTTCAACTTTCTGTTGTGCTTCCGACAACTGTGTTTGCAACAAAATAACTTCCTGGTATTTTTCTTTTATTAGATTACTCATTTTCGATGCCTTGTCCATGGTGGCCACTGAATAGGCTCTGGCATATTGGGAAAGCTTCGTTAGGTCATCGGAAGGCAAACTTTTCTTTCCAAACTACGTTGGCTATCTCTGTTTGTTCTGGAAATAGGGAAGGTTGATCAAGCCTTCTCCTTTTCTGTTGCCACTTTACTACAGCCCTATGTTTTGGGCTGTAAAAGTAATATAATGGAGGTATAGCCTCCACCTAAAAAACGATTTGATCTGAGGGGACCTTTGGAATTATTTCTAAGTCTGTACTAGGGGGTAGGCTGCAGGTTCCTTGACTCGGAACCCTTGTTGACGCTGTATCCTGTGTATCTGTTGCTTTGGGTGTATCGGCACCTTTTGGACCCTCCATATTGCTTATGATGGGGTCAAATTGCTGCCATTCGTGGAGCAATTTTGGATCAATCTGGGTATCCTCATTGACATTCTCGCTGCCCTTATCTTGCTCATTTTTCTTCTCTTCCTCCTGTACTTCCTCCTGCTCTTTCCTCTGTACTTCCTCCTGCTCTTTCTCTTTATCTGTCTAAAAAATATTTGATGGAGCAGGAGGTTTGTCGATGAGTCGCTGTTCAGGCTCGCTTGATTGTGTCGTCGGGGCAGTAGCTAGTAAATCCAGAGGCATAGTTTGCAACCTATGCTCTCTGAGTTTATTGAATTCTACTAACCCTTCGTTGTTATATCTCATTTTAGCTAGTGTTTGGACCTGAAATAATGACTCCGCCGAAGAACATAAGTCATCAAAATCGTCTTCTTTATGATCAAACTTTGTGAGTTTTGCCTATTCAAGTACATTATAGACGATTTACCTTGGGTCAAATCACCTATTAGGAATGGTGACGAGATTTAGCATATTTATCTTTTATGCTTCCTTCTCTGCACACTTATAGTCATGCAGAGAATAAACACCACACCTTAGAGGAAAAGGAGGCCAAACCTGCTTCTTTGAAGTCCTTGGAGTCTTGGTTTCTCCTGCGGATGTAATCTGATAGGCTAATTGTCTAGCCAGTAGCTTGTCGGGTATGTACAAGGGAAGGACATGAGGCCTGGCGAGGCTGCCGAAAACTCTTATGTATGTGAATTTATCCTCTCTGAACCAGATTCCTAGAGCAGTTAGGTCAATCTCTGCTTGTGAAGAAATATTCGGAGCAGGCTTGTCAAAAAAGGCATAGTAAATGGGCAACATAAAACCATTACAAACTTGATACCGGTGGTCCTTATAATGTGCTTTCCACAACTTCTGGTGATAAATGTGAATCGGCATGGGGTATTGTGGAGTCCATCTCCACCACAGTATAGGAAATTCAGAGTTGAAACAAAGAGTATCTAAAATATAGGCACTATAATAAAACGAAGGAATAGACCTATCGGTGACGCGAGTTTTATTTCTAAACTCAAGGATAGCAGTGGCTAACTTATCAGATAATATATTTCCCCAATCCATTATCTCACTATTAACTACCGTTTCCATTAAAGGAACCATTTAAATTGAGAATTTAGTGGAATCTTGTAATCCCCAAATCCTACACATCATCACCCCGGCATAACAATAAGGAGAACATAATGAATCGATAGAGTACTTACCCGAAGATTCATGCTTGTGCCTTGCGGGGTTGTCTCCATTCCTGAATAGGCGTTGATTCAGTTTCATTCTCATCCCTGAACTTCTCCATAAGTGCTTTGTTGTATTTCTTTTTTGGTTCAGGCAAGTGGTAAATTTTTCTCAAATCATTAGGTTGGAATGAGCCGAAGAATCTCCCATCGATTGTGCAGAATGTTCTATTTGTAACAGGGATTTCCTCAACTGCCCACCTTACTACATCTATATACGGAAGAATTTTCTCTCGTGCTGCTATTCGGTGTAGATGGGAGTCAGCTAAACCCTTTAGGGTAGCTTCTGAATTTCTGGTTGAATCTGCAGTAGCTCACACTGATACCGTTTCAGGCTCTTCAGCTTCAACTAGATTATAGATGCTTTGCCAGCTAGTGTTGTCGAGGCCAAGATAGGTAGTGTCTAAAATCAATACTTTCTTGCTTGGTCCTGGATCAGCAGTAGATTGTCCTGTCACTGCGGGAGCTGAAGCTGCTGCAAATCTCTTAGATTTCTTCCCCATTTGGATTGAATTTGTTGCTTCGGTGGAGCTCTGCGCAGGAGATAAAATGAACGTAATACAAAGAATAGGTGGTGCGAGCCAAATATGAAAGAGTTATATCAATTAATGAATAATGAAGGATTAAAATAATACTGCAGCAGATACAATCTCAGCGGAGATCTCAGCATAACTGTTTCATTAATTGGCCACTTAATCTTGTCAATCATTTAAATGCCCATCATATCGTTTATTCGCCGAATGATTCATTCAAGCATGGCTTTGATTTTTGGTAGTTAATCACAAGTGAATCGCTATCGAGAATGGGAAGGCTTTTAATAATAATCTAACATAATATACCCAAGCCTTTTCAATCTTTTTTGAAATTTGCGCTTAGCTTTATCGCAATTAGAATCGGAGAAATGCTCGAGTGGTAATATTTGTGTCATTGCAAAATCTGTGATCCCCAATGGCGATATAGCATATTCACATTGGGAGTTTTTAAAAGGTGTGTTTAATGTGTGTGTGTTACACTCCCCGATTGCCGATAGCGATATTTCATCAGAGAAAATTGAGAAGGCCTTTCGTTACACTTGCTTGCCTTTCCCGATATCTAATAGTTATTCACTTTTCGTTATGCATTCGTTGTTGTTGCAATATGTGATCTTGTGATCGCTTTATCGCAATAATAAAGAATTATATATTTATTTTATAAGACCGATTTATGTTTATTCAAAAGGTTTATATTGTATTGTTTCTTTCGGACCTTTTGATGAAGGATGAGTTGATACCAATTTTATTCATAAATCTAAAAAGGGATCCATTTCATATTATAGTTAAAGATAAAATTTTATGAAATGGGGGGTTGTTGTACAGCACAACAGGCTTTTAGGCTGCTTGCTAGGTGTTTCCATTTTCTTTCATCGGGGCATCAATTAATGATAATAATGCTTCACTATGCCCTTTTAATTCCTTCAAACTAATTTTTCAAACCAAACTTATGCAAAATTTTAAAACAAATACACACCCTTCTACAATTTGTGGGAACTCGATATTGAATCGGTTGTATCTCTATTATTTAGGATCTCCAAGGTCTAAAAGTGCATCCTCTATTAGCCCTTTGAGTCCTATTTCCAACCCCAAATGTCTGATCTACATTGGATTCTCCAAGGAAGTGTTATGCCAAATCTCCTATGATGGCCTCATTATGGATTAGTTCAGTGGAGTGAACTCGTAATAAGTGCCATGTGTCAGTTTTTCAACCTTAGGACATGAAATTGATACTCAGAAAACAACCATCTATCCTCTTTCTATAAGTTCTTACAAAATTACTTCGGGTGCTCAAAAAGAAAGATATGATAACTTTTCCAGGTCACCTGTTTAAGATATAGTTCCGGATCCTACAAAAACCATAACTTCCTTTGATCATATCTCTAAAAATATAGCAAGACAAGATTTTAAATTTGGACTCGTGGTTCAGAGGGATTTCTGCTCAAATGGGTTTTTTGTTTAGCTTCTAAAGCCTTGTAGAAAAAAGTTAAAGCAAAAAATCCACGATAACCAATTTGGAGCAATGAACCCCTAGAATCCAAAGATTTGATACCAAATGTTATGCAACCAACTCACAAAATAGAAGAAATTGTAGATCAAGACCTTCAAAATCTACCTCTTTGAGGGGGAAACCTACTTTAGACTACACAAATGAATAATTCTTAGATGATACAAATCACAAAACCGAATAATTCTTAGATGATACAAATCACAAAACCTCCTTTCTATATATAGGAGTCTAAGGGGTCACAATATAATGAAAGCTGACATAACAATAATAATACAAGGGCACAACAATAACAATAGTGGGCTTCTATGGGGCACAATAACAACTATATGTGGAAAATAGGGGCACAACAATAACAATAAGGACTACAATGAGAATAGTGATGGGGAAATCACTAGTATTATAGGGATCTAACATATAACAAGAATACCAATGAAATAAACAAAAGGTCATCACAAATTGCAATAAAAATGTGTATTCAAGATTTAAGATAGTGTGTCATATGCCCAAAACATAAGTAGAAACATGCTCCCATAAGAAAATGAGTATTCTCAAATTGCTTGAGGGTTGTAGCTTAGCCTCTGTGTGCGTATATGCACGACTTATTATGTGTTCATGATAAGAATGAAAAGTATGCATGAAAAACTTATGAGGATGTTTTTGATGTTTAAAAAAATAGAATAAAATTATTTTGAAAAAGATAGAGTGAGGCCGGATAATAAAACTGAAGGATATTAATCCTTAATGTCATGTGAAAAATCTTATAACTAAGTTTTTATTGCATGCAATATGGCATAATCAACAAGTGGCTTAAACTAATGATGTTATATTTTGTTTCAGTATGGTTATAATATGCAAATATGTCATGAACAATTAATGATATGCTATATTGCATATGACTACTAGAATTTGTTCATGATTGTTGAATAATATTGTGGACCTAACATTGTGAGTGATGATGATATGTGATGAGGTCATGATAGACATAAGTATTGTTTAATCTATTACTGCAATCATATAGACCAATCCACAAATTGGATATGATTTTATGTTGATGATGAGATGGTGTTATTTGGTATGGGGTTACCAGAAATTACTCCGGTATGTTGCATAAAGCATTGTTAAAGTGGCAAAATAACATGTTTATTAATATTAAAAAGTTATTATAAATGATAAAAGTTACAAAAATTGAACTATGGATAAACATTCTTATGTGGACATAATGATATGATTGAAAGGAAATGCTTGCAAATATGTATAGCAAGTTATCTAAATAATTGATAGTCATGAAAACGCATGGCCATCATATTAAGACAATATTATATGGTTAATAGGTAATGCTTATAGTGGAAGAATATGATTACTCTAATTTTACATTGGAAAAGTGTGACTTGCATGTAGGACACATTGTGGGGTGCAATGGGTTGCATGGATGTGCCTTCATATGTGGAAGAATAAAAAAATATCACAACTAAACTCTGATAAAGTCAAAGAAGTTATCGTGTAATCTGGGGTGTAATTGTTTTGGATAAGAAACTAAATATTAAACTATGATTTCTTAACTGTCATTAGATGAATATATGAGAAAAACAGAAACTATGTTGGAAAACTATAGTATGGGGAAGAGAGATGCCCAGGAAAAAAAACTATACTGAAACATAATCAAAACCAATTAGTTCAGTAAGCAATAATTGTTTGATAGATTTGATGACATGACCAACCTAATATATTTAAAATTCTAAGACTGTATGGTTGCCATATAAGGGCAAAGTCTAAATAAAATACCAACTCATAAATGTAATATAGAGATAAGCCATATTATCATATCTATATTTGAAATCAAATTATTAGTTGTATGATTGTCTAAGAATGAATATAAATTGTTAGGCCCCTATACTACTAGTGTAACCCTTATTGTTATTAGTACAACCCACTTATTATATTGATGTACCCACATAGTGCCCATATTGTTACTATTGTACCCCATATAAGCCCACTAATGTTACTATTTTGGCTTCATATTATTATTGTTAGGTCGGCTGGGTTATATTGTGACTCCTTAGACTCCTATATATAGAAAGGAGGTTTTGTCATTTGAATCATCCAAGAATTGTTCATTTATGTAATGTAAAGGAGGTTGCCCACTTGAAGAGGCTGAATTCTAAGGCGTTGATCTATCTTTTCTATATTTTCTTGAGCTGGTTTCATAACATTTGGTATCAGAGCTTGGGATTCTAGGGTTTCGCTGCTCCAAACAGGTCATCGTGGAATTTTCGCTATAATTTTTTTTTTGGGACGTTTCAGAAGATACAAAAAGAACCCATTTGAGAAGAAATCGCACTGAACCTTGGGTCCGAATTTTAGTGCTTTTCGCGCGATATTTGCGGAGATATGATCTGAGGAAGTTGGTCTTTTTGCAGACTCCTGAATTACATTCAAAACAGGTGACCTAGGGAAAATGGTCATAACTTTCTCTCTGAGCATCAGATTGAAATTTCGTAAGAAGGTACAGAAAGAGGAAGGACTGTAATTTCTTTTGTGAAGGTTTCAGATCCAAAGGTTGAAACAGTGACTCGTGGCACGTCATACAAGTTCGCTCTACTGAATTAGTCTATAATCAGGTCACTGTGGGAGATTTGGCATAACTCTTCATTGGAGAATCCAATTGGGGTTAGACTGGTGGCATTGGAAACAGGACACAGAGGACTACTGCAGGTCATATTTTCAAAGCTTAAAGATCTGAAAGTACAGAGTTACAGTCATCTGAAGATTGAGATCCTAAAATCAAGAAAAAACAAGATGAGGAAGTTTGATGGCAAGGATCCGATAAATTGGATACGTCAGATGGAGCAATATTTTGATCTACATGGTGTACCACTGTTACAAAAGGTATGTATTACATCTT
>APFE030376244.1:25850-40640 GCA_000404065.3 Pinus taeda | reverse complement strand
TATGATAGTAGACAAAAAGGTGTTGCTGGTAAAGGTGGACACTTTGAAGAATACTGCAGATGCATTGACAAAATCTGTGAGCTCTGAGAAGTTCTCTTGGTGTAGAGAAACAATGGGCATTTCAGGCTGGAAAAATGACTAAGCTCTCCTGTGGCCCCCTGTGGAAAGAAAACAACAAGTGGGAGATTGTTGGGTTGTGTTATATTCTTTCCACATAGTTAACAGGGGGTTTCAGGGGTACCCGTAACCCCACTTTATGGGGTCCGGGGCAGCACCCCGGAAAATTTTGGTTTTGGACCCTATGTTAGGTTGGGCAGACCCACCTATGGTTTCGGATGTGCATTTATTTCGCACATGTTTTTGGACGCGATGGTTTTTTCGGTCCATGGTTTTGGACGCGGATGGTTTTTCGGTCCATTGGTATTGGATGCTTCGGCATGTATAAATATGTATTGTAACATTGAAAGGAACATAATGAAAAATCAAGTTGGTAGTCCCAGTTTTGGGATCCAGTGGGAAATCTCTGTGTATATGTGTTTTATGTGCTCTCGCGTTTTTGTTTTTCCTGTGATTTAGAATTCGTATGCAGGTAATTTCTGTACGGGGTTAAAACCTACAATATTCATAATGGTTATACCTCATTCTAGAGGTTTTTTGTGGATGTCCTTGCCTTTTGTATGCACCTAATGATAGCTTGACCTTAAGTCAATCATAGAGAATATTATTGCTCCTCTCAGCTAATTAAATAGATCATCGATCAATGGAAATGGATATATTTTATTGATTGTCACTTTATTTAGTTGTATGTAGTCTATGCATAATATGAGAGTACCATCATTTTTCTTCACAAACAAAAATGTTTCTCCTCATGGGGACACACTTGGCCTTATATAGCCTTTATCCAACATTTCTTTAAGTTGTAATTTCATCTCCACCAATTCAGGTGTACTCATCCTATATGGTGCCTTGGACATTGGTGTTGCTCAGACAACAATTCAATAGAAACATCCACCTCTCTATGAGGAGCTAAACCAGGCACATATGATGGAAATACATCTCTACACTGTTGCATCACAACATATCTTTTTATTATGTCACTCTCCTCTCCCTCGACATTCCTATGGACTCTGTCATCATTGGAAATTTGCACAACATTTCCAATTTCTATTGTTGTGCTTATCTTGCATGGTTTTCATCCACCTTACTAAAGTAGGATTTCACTTCCCTAGTAATATTCCCCCTTTCCCATGCTCATTTAGATGCTCGATTGACTTCTCAAAATAATCAACCTTGGTCTTTCATGCATATAGTCAATCCATGCCCAACAATATTTCATGCACACCTAATAGTAGGACGTTGAGGTTTACCATTGTGGGCATCCCATTTAATTCCATTGGGAAAGCCTTCACCCAATATTTGACCTTATTCTTTATCCCCGTGGCTAATTGAACTAGTTAGGATTCCTCATATGGTTCTTGGTTAATTGAAATCATCTCACAAGCTCAGGGCTAACATAGTTATAATTAGAACCAAGGTCAATCAAAACAGAAATGGTTTTATTGCAAATATTACCTTCCATCTCAATTATCGAAGCCTTATAATATGCCTCTTAATTATCTAGTTCCACATAGATCCTGTGCATGCCACATGTCACATCTCCCACAATATTTGCTTCCTCTGGGTTGTACATTTTCACACAAGTGTGCCTACATTGTAGGAAATCCTTCCTCAAGTGAATTTTTCCACAATTCCAACACTTGTATACACCCTTTCCGTAACTCTTGGCTCCTTCTTAAGCTGAATGATTCTTGCTTTAGTGATGGGTCCTTGTTGAATTTCTTGGGTAGAAGATACCATAAGAAACTCCTCAATCACATTATGCCATTAACCCTTAAATTTGGCATTACTTTTTTACTTCTAATCAGATTTAAATTTTGACCTGTGCTTGGACTAAGTATAAAAGTGTTTCATATTTTTAATGACATCATTTAATCCCTGAAGCTCATGGATCTCAATTCAATCTCTAAATTATAGAGGTAGGACGCTGATTTTTTCCTTCTCACATTTAAGATACAAAACAAATCTTAACAACTCTAAGAACTTGGTGGCATATTCTTCGTATGACATTTGTCTCATTTTGAGCTCGTAGAATTATTTTCCTTTGTTGTCATAGTAGTTGCAAGATAAATATTTTCCTTTCAAGATCACTTAAAACATGTTCTAATACAAGTGCTCTTCAGTTATGCCCCTGACATTCTTCAAATCTTCCCACCATATGTCTGATTTTCCCTTCAAACTATGGGTGGCTACCTTTGCCTTCATGTTTTCAGAATAGTTATGGATTATGAAGAACTTCCTCATTCCAAGAAGCCAAGATTTTACATATTCATAGTTCCTCATATCTCCGTTAAAGGTGGGTGGTTTTTCTCTCTTAAATTATTCTGGCATATAGTCCCTTCCCTTCCTCCCTTTCTTCGATGAAGATGATGGTAATAATGCCTCCTAGTAGGAGAACTAGAATTCCCACCATAATGGTGCTTATTAGTGTATTTCCCAACACAATGTCTTCACTTTCCCTTTTGTGCCTCTTCTTGGGCCTGCTACCCTCTGCACCATTCATTTTCCCTTCTAATGCAAAAGGGCTCTACCTGTCTCTATGAATAGCCCCTAACTCATATTGCCTATGCCTTTGCAAGTCTAAGAGGCTTCATAGTATAACTGCATTTACCTCTTCATGCTTTTCCTAAGCCCTTACCAGCTTTCATTATCTGCCTTGTGGCTATTAATCTTGGCTCATAGGCTCCACAAGGTATCCACTAAGTCAAGAGAGTCTAGCCCTCCCCCTTGGCCAACTGATCTTTCTTCTTCCCCATGTTGTGTGTGGTTAGAGCTATATCCTACCATGTTGTTTTTCATTTCTTGGTTGTCAGAATTTATGGTGTACCACTCTTTATTGTTCTGGGTGACCTTCATCTTATGTTA
The DNA here is from genome assembly GCA_000404065.3 of Pinus taeda. NCBI lineage: Eukaryota > Viridiplantae > Streptophyta > Pinopsida > Pinales > Pinaceae > Pinus > Pinus taeda. Next base: position 37,658 of record APFE030376244.1, on the reverse strand, counting down.
TGTGTTTTTACACACACACGCACACACATAGTTTTTAGTTTTAAGCAAAATTAGTATATCATAATCATTATTACACTGATTCACTATTGGAATCTGGTGGTGCAAGGTTAGCTAAACAATATGTCACAAGTTAGCACATCAATAATATTGAATTCATATCAATCATTAGTACCATGTTAATCACTCAAATAAAAAAGTCATAACAACACTCATACATGCATGCTATCCACCACATAATGATTTTCAACACCTAAATATTTGATTAGTTAATCTTATAGACATCAAACTGAAACTCCTTTGTAGGAACCCTTGTTATTGCTTGCCCCTGATAGAGCCCATCCAGTCTAAGTGTTGAACTTGAATTCCCTGATACTACTCTATAACACAACCCCCCTCATCCCATACAAAACATAGGTTAGGAGGAGGATAGTTACTATGTTAACCCAAGATCCAAGGTATTATTATGGAAATGTGGTATAAAAATTTTGATCTTTTGACTTACTTAAAACCTTAGCTAGAAATCACCATTTCTTTTGACCTGTAAAGGTGTTTCTGGTGATATAAATATTTACATCAATCTAACCTTCAGATCAAGAGATGTGACCATTGAAGTTTCAACGAATCAAAAAAATGCCACCTCATCATTTTGGCCATGTGGAAACCTGGTGGCTATATCCACCTGGCTAATCTCCCAGTGTGACTTGGAATTTATTATTTGTGTTCCACACTCCATTTTATGCATTAATATGAAAATTATATGCACACACCCACACACATACACACACACACATATAATCTAGTTGATAGGTGTTAATTGTTTGCTATTTTCCCCATCTCTCGGGCTCGTTTCCCCAACCCTCTCCCTTTGCACTTTTACAAGCTGCTTCAAGGCTGACCCTCCAGCCTAACCCATCTATGAGCCACCTAACTCCAATGAATGACTTTTCAAGCTTGTGGGTATGCCAATACAGCCTGAGCTTACATCATATTGCTCATATTAATGTGTGCTCCTCTTCATATTATGGGGAATAGCCTCCAAGCTTAGGTGTAATGTGGGAGCAAACCTCTAAGCATGAAACTTATTTTTGATTTATCTATCATCAGCTCCATGCAAACGACCTTGCCAGCCCAACCTAATCCATGTCACCCTGACTCTTAACTTTGCACGAATTCTTGTGATCATCCAAGAATGACACCTCCGGGATGACATCATCCTGAGTCTCCCTTCGAATGTTGATATCTCACTCTCTAACTTGATCTCAACCACCTTTTACAAGGGAATTCACTCTTGATCACGAACCCAGTCACATGGGGTGAACAGAGGAACTAGTTAACGACAAGGCTCCTCATAAGGGCTTATCTTCCGTATTGACTCACTCCACAATGTAATGAGTTTGGGCTTTGAATAGCCAATGAAACCATCCTAATCTTATGACCATATAATGGTAGGATACGAAACACAAACCAAGGACTTTTCGATTCATCCCTTTGAGATTTTCAGTCTCTTTGGGCCCTCAATAACTTCTAGGGAACATGTCAATATTAGTCTAGATATCCTAAGGCCCCTCTTGATGAACCCACCAATATGACAAGCTTATAAAGGCAACCAAAAGCATATGATGCCAAAAAGGCCATAAGGGAAATCAACGTCATGCAAAGAAACACAGATTTTTCCCCTTAAGTCCAATTACAGGCATGAACCATAAGCGCTACCACTTAACTAACCATGACACAATACTGAAAACATCTCATTTGTGTTGGACGATAATTCTAAGAAACTTGATGATAAAATTTCCCAATATATCAATACCCACTGTGGACTACCAATCAAGTTGTGCACCATGGTTATAACTAACCATTCAAGCAAGGATTTTCTACGTCATCTTAGCATTAAGACCACATACAAAATATGGTTCCAAACCTTAAGGGATTCTACATCAATGCATACATAATAGAGATGACACTTTATATGAGGTGCAGGAATATAAAACCAAGTCGTTTAAGCTCATGAGGTTGTGCCTTGCACGACATAGGATATAGATTTATTAGATTGAGCCCTTGATAAAATGGATTTAAAATACCAAGACTAGGTTATGCATCATTGAACACTTAAAGAAGACCCTCATATAAAATAACAAGTCAATAATGATAAATCAAGAGTAAATCTTTAATATTACCACATAGTGACACAATAATGCTATTGCAAGATTGAAATCAACGTAGTCATCATACTGAAATAAAGAAGAATGTTCATACTAAATATTTCTATGACATAGCCAATGTTCTCACACACTATCCCAACGACCTTAAACAATAACACATCATACTAGTCAATCCTATAAATATGAATCACACAGTCATGTCTCATGTATTGATGAAATCATTTCAAACCATTCAAGCCAGGATTACACAGTTCATTCATTATCATAGAAAATACATGATAAACACTTATGTTGTAAGTTTTTGATAACTTCATCTGGGATTATGAATCTCCACCCAACCATAGACAGCTAAAACCAAGCCTTACTGAAAACTCTCACCCTCGATCCATATTCCAAAGCTTGAGGTAGGGTGCTTCTGAGTATTTTCAATCAACCAACACAACTTAAATAGAATGTCACAAGGCCCTCACATCCTTTATCCACTAGCTAAGAACTTTATAACTGATACAGTTTAGGTAAAGACACGGTCATGCCAACATTTCAATATACAAAGAACTCCAACTCACTTTTAGGGGAACATAGCCCATTATTGGGAAGTTTCAATAGTGGTTAATCTATCCACAAGTGAGAAATCACTTCCCTGGGTCATTCCATAGTGATTCAAGCACCAGAGTTTCATCCAAAGCGAACTCATGGTGGTTCAACAACCCTCACAAGCACCTACGTGATTCTCCCCAATTCAACAAGTTCACAAACCACAAGCTTCCAGTGGATTCCTCTACCTTACATGAAAGTCCTACACTCTAAAACAATCATCCAATAAGCCTCCACAGAGGGTTCCTCAGTTGGTGCCCCATTTTTCCCAGGCTCAATTCAATGTCAAGATTACCTTTCCCTCTTAACTCTCTTTTTGTTTCTACATATCAATCCCATACATTGCATTCTTGACTGATGTTATCCTTTCACTTCCCTCTACGCATGTCTAAGTCGAGACATGATGAATGTCCCCTCCATTCCTCTCTCCCCTAAACTGACTAACTGTCTTTCTCTTTCCTTCACGACTTTCACAACAATCCTTTCTTGACAATGCATCCCATGTTGCTCCTATATTTTCGTCCTTTTTCTTTGTTTGTATTTGGGCTAAAGGACACTTGTATTAGTCCTTCTCTTTTCAATTGAATTCAATGTACAATCAACACATTAAATTGTTTCCCACCAACCAAGATTGTTATTTAAAGAACAATAATTTCCTCAAGAAACCCCCTTCCTGAAGCAATGGAATTTGTGTCCCTTTCTCAAATCTTTTAAAATAACTACAATTATTTATAAGAATGAAAAATATTAACCAGGGGATATCACACACAGGTTCAATCCTCTCAACACTCTTGGGGTCAAGCTCCATGGTTGAGTTGGCAAGAATTGATCCTTTCAAGTAGATCTTCCTGGCACAAATATTTCATGGACATAGTGGTCACTCATCTTTAAAGACCATGAAGCACATAGAAAAATAAATAGACCATTAGGAAAGGTTGCATTCCCATTAGTGCTTCCTTGGAGCCATGGGGGCATCTTAAGGTAGTGGTTGAATGTGTGGTTGCACCCAAACATGTCATATTAAATGGTTTCATGACCTGAGCACACATAACTAGATCAAAACCCACCCCTATGTCCTTTTAAAATTCTAAGGATCTTAGCTTGAGTGATTTGGTGAAAAATTATTTCCCTAGTTATGCAGGTTCAAGTCTCCAAAAGCATGTCATAACTGGCTTATTTGTGGCATTTATGAAATAGTTTTATCTAATGATATATTGGTAGTCAATCTTTGAAAGTTACTGATTCTCTAGAAATTCTCATTTTGGTTTTAAAAAATTATGACATTGGTCCTTTTGTTTTTCCTTTTATTTATGTGGTTGATTATAGATTGTTAGGTTCCACACATTTTTAAATGAATGATTAATAGTAAGTACCTTCCATTTACATTTAATAATATTTTTCTTAATAATTTGATACTTGTTTATTCCTTTTTATTTTATTTAATTGTAATACATTATTAATTTTATAATTAACGCACTCATAATATGTTTATTTAATTTTTAAACTATATAGGGTAAAAAATTGGACACACACTCGCATGCACACACGCACATCACAAAGGTTTCGATCAAAGTTGTTGATAAAAAGCAATGACCTTAATCATATTAGATCAAATCCCTTTACATTTCCCAAGAGATGGCTTTGGTCCAATGTGATTAAGGCATTGATTTTCCATTAAAACTAAATACCTTGAACATATTGGATCAATTCCCTTCACATTTTTCGAGATATAGCTTTGGTCTGATGTGATTAAGACCAATAGTTTTAATGAAAAATCAATGATGTTGATCACAACATACCAAAGCCTTATTTTGTAACATACACCGTTGTTTTATTTTTTGACAATAATAGTATTTGCAGCAATGAAGGAACTCATAAAATAACAATATTTAAGAAAACCCACAACATATATGACTCAAATTTATGGTAGCAATGAAATTAAATAAAAATAAAAATAAAAAATTAGGAAAACACACAAACTAATATAACTTACATATATTTTTATAGTTTGGATTACAATGTATGATCAAAATATTTGAATAATACCCAGATAACTAAAATGCGTTCAAAACATAATTCAAGCATACCCATTAAATCTAGAAATCCATAACTCTAATTTTGATTTGAAATTTGCAAAATCACTATAGCAACATTAGAGTAGAAGTAGTGCTATAACATGTTTTAAAATCCTTTTTGTTGCCACAAATATCCTCAAATATGCTCTATACTATAGATATCAAACCAACAATGATGCCCAACTGTGATGTTTGTGTCAAATCACTAACATATTTTGTAGATTATATCTTTCAATAACATGGAGAATATCTCCTACAAGGGGTTTCATCCTCAAAAACCAAGAAGAAGTAATCTCCTATAGTAAATGGAAATATCAAATATCAAAACCAGCATATGAAATGAATTTCATAAATTTTCTTTTATAACTCTCCCAAGAACTTCAGCTCTCTTCATTAACCCATGTGAAATAAAATAAAATAATTTTTAGTCTCTCAATTAAAGGCCTCATTCATTCTTTTGAGTAAAATATCTTTCACTTTATAACTGGCCTTTATAGTCCATTCATTAAAAATATTATAATAATGATAACGTTAAATATTTGGTTTAACTTTAATAACTTATCATTATTTTATTTAAAACATCCAGACTATATAAAATGTTATGATAGTCAACAAAATTGAACCCACCAATAATGTTAAAAGTAGTAACCCAACTAGCTAACCTAGTCGGTGCTCAAAATTCACTTAATTAAAATAGTAAGTATTTGAAACTATCCCGAAATCATTCCAAAAAAAGGCATCCTATCATAATCCTAATGTGATCTCAACTAAACATCAAACGCTACCAAATTATTAGATTAATTGCCTCTGAGGTTCACTAACCTTAACCCAATATCCTATGTGATCCAATTGATAAGCTATAGGCCCACCAACTCCACTGGTTAGGAAGAGAACATTACAGTATGAACTTCCCAACGTTGCTTGCCCTCAAGCAATCTCAGATCTAGATTCTACAATAACTGTTCATTTTCCCATGTGGCATATTCTACTTGAAATTTCTTCCATTTAACTAGAAACTCTTTAATGACCCTATTACAAAGCGTCCTCTCTCTAGTACCAAGGATAGCCTCTAGAATCAATATCAACTTTCCCTCCTCATCCAATGGTGGAAACTCTAATTAGGGAACTACATTATGACCAAGTGTCTTCTTGAGCCTAGATACATGAAATACATTATGAACCATTTTCCTAGCTAGTGGCTCAAGTTTATAGGGAACCTCTCCAACCATCTGAGATACTCTGAATGGTTCATAAAAACTAGGCTTGAGTTTCTCTGCTCCACTCTTGAGAGTAGATTTTCTATATGGATTCAATGTCAAGTAAACCGTGTACCCATACTAAAATTTGTGCTTTATTTGATGTTGATCAGCATACAATCACTGATTATATGCTTGTTGCAAATTTACCTTTAGTGACTTCACAATGTCCTAACTCTCTTGTAGTAATCCATTTTCATTAGGCACTCTACCATCACCAAATAATAGATCCATGAAGTTGGAACCTCATAGCCATATAAAGCCATGAATGGGGAAAATTGATAGACATGTGATAAATAGTATTATAACAATACTCACCAAGGTGTAGCCATTTGTCCAAGCTCTCTGTTGTCTACAAACATATTTTATGAGATACCCCTCCATCCATATTTTCACTAACTCCATTTGACCATTTGTGGGCCATAACTAGTGCTATGAGAGATCAGTCCCAATCAATCTAAAGAGCTCACGTGAAAACATACTCAGGAACTTGTTTTCTTTATCATTAACAATATTCTTAGGCATCTCGTGTAATCTAAAAATCTCTTTGAAAAATAAATTAGCTACTTGCATTGTTGTATAAGTCACTAAAATTGCAAATAAGTGTACAAACTTAGCAAATCTATCAACCACCAAATAGATGCAATCTTTACCCAATACCTTAGGTAACCCTATGATGAAATCCATAAATATAGATTCCCAGTTTTGATTAGGAACTGGTAGGGGTTGAAGCAGACCATCTAGATAAGCATGTTTATTCTTGTTTTGCTAGAAAGTAGGAAACTCTCTAACATACTTAAGAAATTCATTCTTAAGTCCTTTCCATGTGAATCTCTCCCTTAATCTATGAAGAAGGCACCAAATAAATTATGCCCTTATTCAAGATCAACTCATTTATTGTTGTATATTTTTCATCATGAATTATGCCTTCCATAACTCTTGTTTCCCATGAATGTTTGGAATACTTTATTGCAATTAACTTATTCCAATCAGCAGAAATCCCCACCAATAAACATATTTGAGGCCTCCTCGAAAGTGAATCGACCACTACATTATTCTTCCCCTTAACATATACAATGTCAAAATCATATGCCTACAATCAACAAACCCACTTATGTTTCCTATCATTTATATCCTTCCAGTTCATGAAATGTTTTTATGACCCATATTGATGATAAACTTAACCCCAATTAGGTATGGTTTTAATTTAGCCAAGGCATGCATAATGGCCAACATATTTCTATCATAAACTGAGTAAACCTTCTCCACACCTCTCAATTTTCTGCTCTCAAAATTGATGGTATGTTTATCCTACATCACAATAGCTCCTATCCCCTCTCTTGAAGCATCACACTCCAACGCAAAGGGTTTTAAGAAATCTAATATTACCAACACATAGCATGTGCACATCACCCACTTAGAGTGCTAAAAAAACTTTTGTGAATCAGACCACTCAAAGTCCCCCTTCTTTGTCAAACCTATAAGTGGTGCTACATTTAGTAAAAAACGCTTAACAAATCTCTTATAGAAATCAAAAAGACCTAAGAACCCCTTAAGCTATGTGAGATTTGTAGAAGTAGGTCATTTTAGAATAGCCTTGATCTTCTTAGTATCTACTCTTACTCCCTCTACATTGATGATATGACTGAGATAAATAACCTTTGTAATCCTGAAGTCAAATTTAGGATCCTTAGAATATAGATACTCACTCTCTAAGATGCTCAATACCTCCTCAAGATGTTGCATATGCTCCTCCCAAGTCTTGCTAAAAATCGGGATATCTTAAAAAAATATCAAAATAAATTTCCTCAACTATCTCCTAAACACTTAATTCATAGAACTTTGGAAAGTGGTTGGAGCATTCATCAATCCAATAGGAATTACCAAAATTTTGAAATGCCCAAAATGGCATCTAAAAGCAATCTTCACAATATCCTCATCTCTCTTCTTAATATAATGATACCCTAACCTCAAATATGTCTTAGAAAAGTATCATTCTCTATGCAACTCATCAATCAATTCATTTATCCTTAAAATTGGATACTTATCTTGATTTTCTTTTTTTTTCAAGGCCCTATGATTAATGCACAACCACGTCATTCCATCCTTATTTTTACCAACATTATTTCTTATGTGAAATGACTTTTGTTAGGTCTTATGTGCCTTATCTCTAGTAACTCCTTAATTTCATTTTCTATTTCATCCTTTTTCCTCTTAGGATGTTGGTGAGGAGCAGTAATAATTGGTTTTGCTCCTTCCTCTAACTCAATGACATGCATGATTCCCCTCTCAAGAGGAACTCCTTGAGGGATACTTCTGAACACCTTGATATGTTTAGACAACAACCCCTAAATATTAGGATGGAAATTTTTCTTTTGTTGGTTCAACATTGTAGGAACCGTTGGCATGATGAGACACTCTGCTGCCCACTCCACCTAGTTATGTCTGATTAGTCGCTCCATCCTCTTAAGTGATAACACTCTAGGACCTCCATATAAAAGGCCCCAGGGTACTACTTTCCTACCTTGATGTTCAAACTTCATTTCCAACTTCTATAGATTGAAAGGAAACTCTACAATGGACATCATCCATATGATACTAAGAATAACATCATTGTCCCCCATGTCTACCACATAAAATTCATTTTGAATCTGATAATCATCAAATTGTTTACTTAGATTTGAAATCTTACAAGTACAAGGAATACTATACCCATTAGCTACCATCACCTTTAACCTAGTATGTTCTTCTGTTTGCAAACACCTTTTAGTCACAAGCCTTTCATCAATGAAATTATAACTTTCACATATATCAATCGCAAAAACAACTCCCTGCCCCTATATTACACCTCTTACCTTAAATGTGATTACCTTTTGTATACTATAGATTTATTCTATGGCCCTATAATCCTGGGACTCTTCCTCTAAAGTGCCCTCCTCATCACTATTTTCTGAATTAGATTGTTAATATAATTTTTTTGATGTTAATTCTTCAACAGAAAAGTACTCTAATTTCTTAGTTTTGGTTTCATACTACATTTATGTAAGGGGTCCCATGGATCTCTATAATGGAAAGATAAATTCTTCATTTTTATGTCATTTAGTTGCTCACTATTTAACCTATTCGAATCATTTCATGGTTGTTTTGATTATCATTGAAATTGTTTTTTTCTTTATCCCTCTTCTATGGCAACCCTTTGGACTGAAACTTGCTTCTAGAATTTGAAGCCTCTCTGTACCTTTCTTTTTTGATGGATTCCTACAAAGTAAGTGCATTAAGAGCCTTAACCCAAACTCTCAAAGATTATGTCAAACCATCAATGTATAACGCCATGAGTCTTCTTTCTGAAATATCAATGACTAGCACTATAAGAATCCAAAAAGCTGCAATATAAGTATCAACTAAACTCCATTGCTTAAGTTGTTTCAACTCTTATAAATGTAACTCCAGATCCTTCTTGTCAAATGTCTTGATAAATCACTCTATAAAATATGTGTATGAAGTGATCATGTCATGTCCCATGGTGATCATTCCATAATGCCACCACTTTTGAAATATGCCATCAAGATGTATAGTTGCATATTTTATGGTCTCTTCCTCTAGAATTTCCAATTGAGTTAGAAATAGGTATCAACCTTTTGAACCCAAGCTCAGGCTAAAGTCTTCCATGAACCATCATAATATGAGAGAGTCAATCTTCCCACTCTTATTCAAATCATAATTCTATGCTCTGTCACTTGTGCGGGGTTTATGCTTAATCTTGACATCAATAGAATCTCTAAGTTATATAGCAACCTGAAACTTTGAACTACTATTTGTCCAATGTTGCATAAAATGACTATGTAAATCAATGACTTGTGGCTCATTTTCAACTAGTTTTGGTGCTTTAGGTGGGAAGGTAGGCATAAAAGGCCTCGAACTTATGGTAGTAGTAGGTAGGTTTTCACTGCACAAATGAACAAAATTCTCTCCTTGATCATTATTGTCTCCACAGTTGTCTTCAGTATTTGCATTTATACCACCAATATCAACTCCTAATTGTCAAGCCATCAATTGCATTAAAAGGTCCAACCGATGATTTTGTGCTCGAGATCTTTTCTGTGCAACTTGTTTCCCTCTAACCAAGCATCTAACAAATCCATAAATTTTTGTTTGGTGTTCTTATTTATAGGGTTTCTATCACCCCTATTACTTGTATTTTTTCCCTAATTTCCTTTTGTTTTCCTAAATCAAAATTTGTAGCAGACCTATTTCTACAAGTATTATAATTGTGCGTATAAGGTTGTTGATCAAATCCTGACACATTATTGCACTACCATATTTAACCCTTAAGGATGGAAGGATACACTACTTTGATACCATTGTAACATACACCCTTTATTTGTTTTGCTTTGTTTTGAAAATGAAATTATTGGTAGCAATGAAATATCATAAAATAATAATGATTTGGAAAACCCATAAATCGATATAACTCATATTTCTAGTAGAAATGAAATAACTTAGAAAATAACAATATTTAAGATAATCCACAAACTAATATAGCTCAGATTTATTTTTAGAGTTGGGATTACAATGTATGATAAAAACAAACAATACCAAGAAATCAAAATGCTTTAAAAACACAATTCAAGCATACCCTTTAAATATAGAAATCCATGTGTCTAATTTAAGCATATCCATCAAACATAGAAATGCATAAGTTTGATTTTGAACCTAGAAATGCATAAGTTCAATTTTGAATTGCATAAGTTTGATTTTGAATTGAAATTTGCAAAATCACTATAGCAACAATATAGAAGCCCTCAAGGGGTTTCATCCTCACAAACCAAGAAGAAGTAATCTCTTCCAAAAAATGGCAGTATCAAATATCAAAACCAAAATATGAAATGAACTCCACAAAATTGATTTTATAACTCTCCCAAGAAGTTCAACCCTCTTCATTAAGCCATGTGGGACTAAATAAAATCACTTTTAGTCTACCAATTAAAGGCCCTTTTTCTTAATAAAACATCTTTGACTTTATAATTGACCCTTAAAGTCCTTTCATTAAAAATATTAAAACAACAATAAAGATAAATCTTTGATTTAACTTTAATAGCTTATTCTTATTTTATTTAAAACCACTGGACTATATAAAATGTTGATATATTCATAAAAATGAAACCCATTCATCAAAATGGAACCCACTGACATTACAAAAATAATAACCTTGCTAGTTGACCTAATTGATGCTAGAAACTGATTTACTAAAAATAGTAAGTAATAGAGAACATCTTAAATCATTCTAGAAAAAGGCATCTTTCTCATAATCTTTACAAGATCACAACTAACCATCAAGCACTTCCAAAATGTTGGATTAATTACCTCCAAAATTCCCTAACCCTATCCCAATAGGCTATAAAAACCAACTAATCAGTTAGAGGTCCATCAACTCCACTCATTAGGAAGAGAACATTATATCTCTCAGAAAATGAGAACATTATATCTCTCAGAAAATGTGACGGACTTTGATATGAAGTGATCATCTAATAAAAATTCAATGACACTAATCACATTCTACCAAAGCCATCTCTAGAGAAATGTGAAGGACGATGGTTTGATGTAATATAAGGCCATTGATTTTTTTATAAATCATGGGATTTAATCAAAACCACTCCTATGTATTTAATTCTTAAGTAATTTTGATATTAATTCTTAAGTAATTTTGATATTATATATTAT
>APFE030376244.1:0-24959 GCA_000404065.3 Pinus taeda | reverse complement strand
ATATTAAAATCAAATATTTTAAAGCAGTAATTATTTCAATTTCCAAATTAATTAATATCCCCAAAAAAAACTAATAAACGCACCCATAACACATAATAATTAATTGAGACGTAAAAAATAAGTATGAAAACATTAAGAGAAGGGTGGTCGAAAAAGACCATAGGCAAACTTACCCGTCAAATTTACTCTCTGGCCATATATGAAATGTGAAGTGCCCGAATGTGATGTAAACTTTGCCGATTACATTGCCTACTTTTTAGCGGAGTGACAGCTGTCTCCGTTGACATCTGATGTTTCGACTCTTACGGAACTTGGAGTTTGTAGGGTTTTCATGAATATGGTGTGGAGGTTCAATTTCAATGAGTGGTTTGGTTTGTGCATTTTCAGTGTGATTCGAATAAGTTAGATCAAATAATGTAAATTAATTAATTTTAATTTGTGTGGGATTTTGTTGTTATTAAATTTTATATTTAAATTTAATAATGAGCAGTTGATGATGGAAGGGAAATAACGAAACATTCAAGTTCAATAGAATCTCACAAAATTTTGTGACAGCATCTTAATGGTAAACATTTATACAAATTAACACAAACCCCAACTTGAACTTAAAAAAGGAAAGTCAAGCTCAATCATTTCAGTAGCCATAAAACCACCTCGGTACTTGCAAGCAGAGGCAGATATAAAATTTCAACTGAAATAGAGGCCTTATTTCCCACCGCCCATTTTAGTGAAACTCTGCCATTCAAAGGAAAGAGAGCAAGAACTATTTAGTTTGCTGGGCGGCAGCTTTTTTGTGAGGGCTGTAGGTCTCCTGTTAAATAATTTACTTGCTTAAATTTAAAAATAGGCATAAGCAAAAGCTATATAAATAAATAATTTATTTACTTAAATCCAACCATAAGCATATACCACCATACCCCTACCCCTACCCCTACCCCTACGCACTGTAAGCGTACTCATTACGCAGTAGTCTGGATAAGTCTGGCCAAGAAAGAGTGGGTGCGGAAGTGAGTAGAGTAGGTTTAATAAAACTTGGTGTTTGACGGTTGGGAAAGCTGAACACATCTTTTAATAATAATAATAGAGTTGTTAAAGTTGACCCGAACATGCATTATGGCGATAGGATAATGCTACATAATGACAAACTCGTGGAAAGAGAATGACAGATGATCACAGTAATGTTAAATTTCTATAAGGAAATTAATATTTATTTTAATTAAATAATTGTTATAATAAATAATATGAAATGTTGTTTTAATATTTATTTTAATTAATAATATTATAAATAAATATATGAAATGTTGTTTTAAGATAAGAAAATAGATGTGACTACCGGGAAAGATTAAAAAAAAAAAATAGACTACAATACATATAGCTGGGACTTTTGAAAACTCCAAATAATTTAATCGAAGACTTACAGGCATGTCAGAATTTCGAAGCATCTGCTAATATATATTTATTTTTTCGAAGCATATGTTTGCTAAAAGACTTTACTCTGTAATGAAGAACTTGTTCTTCATTTTAGTAGAGAAGCGCAGATATTGATGGACATAAGTGAAGATATGAGAGGTGCATTTACATTGTCATAAATATTATTCCCTTCCCTTTTCATGTTCCGATTTCGCCTTTCACGTATACTGGAGATATGTACTTTGCCACGTCAGTTAAAACTCACTTACATTGATTTCAAGGGTCTTTCATTACAACTCCTTATCTTGTAGCATCATGATGTGGTTATATGGCGATGTGCAGTGGACAATTGTGTGGAAGCCACCAAATATGGTGTTTGTTGTGGACCTCACATCTACCTAGGGATTGGATTGTAATGGACTCTTTCCAGGAAGGAGTATTGAGATTGGGCTACGTCATTGGATTCCTTCAATTACATTAGATTAGATTAGATTTCAGAAAGGGGAATAAAGAATGACTATGACGCACCATAAATCATGGTACATTGCATGTACTACTTTTAAGACATTCAAATCAAGAGAGGAAGAGCGATCGCATGTACTTTTAAGGCATTCAAGTCAAGAGAGGAAGAGTTATTTATCATATGCATTTCATGTTGGAGAGTGATTCATCATATGGAATGCATTTCGAAGAGAGGCTTTGTGGTAAGAAAATAATTTTACTTTATGTATTCATTTTTTAATATTTTGTTGTTACTATATATATTGGTTTATTTAGGTTTATTTAGCTGAGGTGGACATGGAAAGATTGAAAATTTTTATGTAGTTTTAAATTTAATAAAAATTTGGGGTGTTTAGAGAGAAAGATAGAAGATGGAGAGAAATCAGCAAACATAAATATTATTATGGATATTTTCCCAATTTAACATACAATAAAAAAAAGTACTTCTAAAATATATAGTTCATTGATTTTGTACTTCTACATGATGCAAACTCACATTCATAAATAATTAAATACTTATTCTTCACTACTTTCATCCCACAATTATATGTTTACAAATAATGAGGAATTGTTTGAACCATGAAAGGTTGGTCATATCCTCCATTCCTAGGAAATATCAAATCCAATCCCTTAAATATCTCTAACTATTCTCAAAACTACTTGACTCCTCAAACTATATGCTTACTTAATACACTGGTTACATCACATGATATAGGAAAGAAACAACCTCATCCCTAGGTAGATCAATTTAGAAAACTCCAGACCTATTACAACTTAGCAAAATAAAAATTCAAATGATGCTCTTGCATCAAACCCCCACAACTTAGCAAAACAAAAATTCAAATGATGCTCTTGCATCATACTCCCAGGGAACAAAAACATTTCATGGATTGTTGTCCACTAAGTCTTCATTGTTGATTCCCCCACTCGAAAATCTAAAGCAAATTCAAGTGCATCTGCAAAATATAATTTTATCTACAAATATTTTTATCTTGGATTGTTTATTCTAGATGTAGACCTACTTTGCTTTTCAATTCCACTTTAGTGTTTCCATTTGGAAACTTGACTTATTTTTGAAACATTACAACAACATAAAAAATACCTCTACATAATTGAAGTCTTCCCAAGATTCATTTCTCTACTTTCATCTTCAATCTATTCATTTCTTTGATTAAACCTACACATGAAGCAAACATGTTGAAGAAAACATCTTGTTCATATACATAAAAATGATTGTCATATAGATAACTACAAAAAGAACTTGAAAGAAAAGTGTTTTCTTATTCTTCTAAATTTCATTCCTTTATTCTACATATGTACAATCCATTATCTCATTTTGTGCCTCATATGCATGAATTGTACCTCCTTTGCTTGTTTCTGCTCCTCCTTTCTCAAATTGATAGATACTTTCTCCCGCTCACAACAATATTTACTCATTTTGTTTTCAACATTAATTTAAGTTTTCCACACAAAAACCCCTTGTTTTCTCTCAACACAACTTCTTGCTTTTCATTCTCTTGTTGTTCACTGTTACAATTTTTTCATGATTTTATTCATCACGACCTCTTTTTGAAAATTTTCATTTGTAGTAGATATCATTGGATGATCTATACTTGTTATTGTTAACACTTCGCTAGAAATTCATTAGTTATCATACTCTCATGCACATTTAACAAAATCTGATTTTCTAAAGGCAAATTAGTTACCTTAATGTTTGTAACAATTGGGTTTGGCTTTCCAAGTAATGTATAGCTTGTCTCATCCTATTTCGAAAATTCCCTTTCACCCATCATCAACACTTGATTACTAATCCCGTAACCACCCCTCGCACATTTACCCACTTTTACAAGCTCTTCAGGGTAAACATGAGAGTTGAGTGTCACTATGATATGACCTGACCTCCAAGTTCTAGTTATGGAAGTGGGGCCTACTAACCGACAACAAACTAACAACCCTTAAAGACTACAGATCACTCAGGACCCTACCAACCACCTCGGGTGATTTATCCCTAAGATGGAACTCATTTTCACTAGGCTTATCCTCCAACCACACCCATAAGCCTCTTTGCATGTGGTTGTGACCCAAATTTCCTATTTATGTGCATGTGGTCATGATATCTATTCCACTTTTTCAAGCAAGACTAATCTAGACCAATGCCTAGAACTGCCTATAACTTTCCATAATCATGATTAAGATGACAACAATGCCAAACATTCAAACTTGAACAAGACCTTGAAAAGGACATTCGTAGTACACAACAGACATTTCATCAAACATATTGTAAACATGAAAGATATAGGTCATCATTGCATATTTGATCATAAACTTCTAAATTTCATTTGAGAATCACCAAGAAGATTCCAAACCCTCTCTAACTAGTTGCAACAACACTTATTAGTCCATGCATTCATCAACTGTCTAGTAATATTAACAAATCATGAACAAGAGCCATAGCTAAAACACATCATATAACCCCGTATATAACCAACATATAACCATAATAGAGACCATAACAAATCAACCATAATGTCAACATGATAACTACTACAAGTACTCATAGATCACAATAGAAAAATAACTCAAATTAACATATGAAAATGTTGAACAAGTTACGGACTTCCACATATAACCTAACCATAGATTGAGCTGAACCAAATCTCTCTTTCAGCTAATCACCCCCGTGCCATATTCCAAGAATCAATGTGGGATCATATGGGTTAAACCAAAAAAAACCAACTAGGACTTCCAAAGGCCAAACCACCTCAACCCTCAAGCATAGTGATCTCACCTATATAGTCTAGAAATCACTAACATCAACCAGATCGGTCTCTACCCAAGTTGTCCAAGGCTCCAGGAACTAGTAACTCAACCCATAGCCTCCAGGGAACCTGAGCTGTTTCAAGGCTCCAGAGCGTTTGTCCCAACCCCAAGGCTCCAAGGACTAGTAACTCAACCCACAGACTCCAAGGAAACCCAAGTAGTTACAGGGCTCTAGAGTGATCGTTCCAACCCACAAGCATAGGGAACCTAAGAACCAATTAGAAAATAAGTAGGAAAACCACAACACCATGGCTATATAGGAAATGGCAAGGAAAGGTTGAAACTATTGTCACTCCAAGCAAATATCCATGCCAATGATAGCACATAACCAAGGAACCACATGCATATACCATGCATTAAGAAATCAACATGCTAAATCTCATATGCACACTATTACTTGCAATCCACAACTAATTTATGACCTTGCTTGTCGTTGTCCAAGCTTCCTCTTGTGCACCCTTGCTTTCCTTGCTTACTTGTCCAAGTGATTTTTCTCTCTCCTTTGTTCATCCCGATCAAAAGATGAGAAAATGATATCAAATGATTCTTAGGTGCCTTTTTATCATTGATGTCTCATTTTTCTTCATTTGCTTAATTTTTCCTCTAATTTCCCTTGCATGCAAATTTGTGTATCTTCACCTACCTTTTCTCTTATTTTCCTTTATTTTCATAATTAAATATCAATTATTGCCTCTTTTCCTTTTCCAATGCATTTTCCAATTTCCATAGCCATTAATTAAACCATGAGTGGTGCTCACTAAAGTGTTTTACTCACCATTCAACATGATATACATGTCCCATGACCTAGGTCTTATTTTATTTACATGGAAAATTAACAAGGGGTTGTTACAAACCCCTCCCTCTTAGGGGAACACCATCCTCGGTGTTCAATGACACTTAACTAACAAAATATACTACTTATCGAGCTATAGAACACAACTTGTTGTACTATTTACAATAAATAGTTGTTGAAAACATGAAAAACATGCAATCTATAGAGCTTTATAAACCTAGCTTGATGCAATATTTACATGATATGCACATACATATCTATACACATTTGCTTCAACTAACAAATAAAAATATTGTCTATGGAGTTTTATAAACACGGATCGATATAGTATTTACAATCATATTCACATATATATGTATGCACATTTGCTCTAACCAACAAATAAAAGGATATGATACATGCATCAGCATCAAGGGAATCCATAGGCTCACACCTTCACCCTCAAAGTAGTACCACGATTCACCTCCTTTCCAAGAAGTCCAAAATCCACTACCAAAACCAAAGTCTACATCTCATGTCCAACGCTACAATCCTTTGTGCTACTTGTTCTCTCAGTGAATAGTTATAGACTCATTGTTACAAGGCACACTCCCAATGTGCTTTTGATTCCATATGGAAATGTTAATGACCAAAAGAAATTTATTCTCTGGCCTTCCTTTATCTGCTTCCTAGTCCCTCAGGAAATCTGGTCACCCCCTTTCGTGTAGTCGCACACCTTCCAAGTTCCACTAGCATCCCCTTCTTAGGTAATCCTTCCTTTGGCAAGGTTTCCTTGCATCAGAAGGTCCAAAGACTAAGGTATATCCCTACCTCAAAATCATCATACAAGTCATGACATGCTTATGGCAATCAATATTGGTTACCAGTGCCCCACAATGGCGCTACTTATGAATGTTTTACCAGCACATTGTTGTTTGTTCCAAATTCCTTTCATTGTTGTTGTTTCTAACACTCTAGAAGCCAATTCCAACCACCCAAACTGAGAATTTTCCATGCTTTCTTGTACCAAGAACATAATTCCAATAAACAAGAAAGGATTAAAATAAATTCAAATCAAACTTCATTGATAGCTCATCAATAAGGTACACCTGAAATTATGTTTACTTCCTGTCACAGCAAGTAAAATTAGCTCTTTGATAAAATCATCATATATAAACATATCACATCCAGTTAGCTCAAAACACAACCATCACAAATCAGAATCATAAACTATGTGCATAATTAAAAACTAAAATAAATATTGATACTTATCTTTAAAATGGCTCTTTTCTTTTTCCGTTGTTCTTTGTCCTTTTCGTACACACACTGGATTGGTTACCCAAACTCGGCACCTACTGCCTTCTCTTCTCTTTGACAAAATACACACACTATATTAGTTTTCAGACCCAGCAAGCACAAAGTGTCTTCTATTCTCTTGTCTTCCAAATCAGCAAAGGGAATCCGAAGACTATATCTCTTCCTCCCTCAATACCAGTAGCAAGCATGTCTAAAGACTATACCACCTCTACCCTCAATATCAACAACTCAAGGTTGGTATCTTCCCAAGTTGTCCAAGGATCCACCACTATCTCAATCCATATCCTCTAGGGAACCCAAGCTATTACATGGCTCCAACCCACAAACTCAAAGGAACCCAAGCTATTACAAGGTTGTAGTGGTGTTTTCTGAACCCACAACCTCAACCGAGAACCAATCCATTTCACAACATGTACACATATACACATTGTACAACACAACAAATACACCCACATATGTTGTATAACACAACACATACACCTACACATGTTGTACAACATAATACATATGCCTACACATGGTGTACAACACAACACATACACCTACACATGGTGTACCACACAACACATATACGTACAGACCATACAACATAACGAATACATACTTCACAATACACATGAAACAGTACCACATGTACGCAATACAACGTGTACACAAGACCACATGTACAATGTGTACATGACACAATATGTATAATGTGTACACAGTAGTGATATTGCAAATCCAGAGACCACATTGTCTCTACCAGGAAACCTTGCCTCTAGTGTATTTCCCATGCCTTACTATGTGTATCCACAACCCAAACCCTGGGTATATGGCTCTTTCCACTATCCATGCTTGTCCAACATGCTGAAAATCACATTGCTTTTATTTCACTGAGGTATCCTTCAACATTTCTTGCCATAACATAAACATAGGCATAGTTATAAGCACATAATACAAAAATCATGTCCACATGATATTAACCTCATAGACATTTAAGGGCTACCCTGCCCACTTGATTTCTTATAAAACCAGGAATCTTTTCATGCCATTCACCTACATAAAGTAATCATTCTTCCACAAGAATGATATCTAACGACCTTGTTAGACAATGACCTTCAATCTCTCTCTTCTCTCTTCTCTCTCTCTCTCTCTCTCTATCTATCATATATATATATATATATATATATAGAGAGAGAGAGAGAGAGAGAGAGATCAGCATAACCGTGATCACTACATAATTACCAGTGCTCATAAGGTGATGGTTAAGAGAACTTCATTTATCCGTGCATAGCATGCACAACATTGATAAAAACAGTTCCAAACATAGACAAGGCATTTAACACCTCAAATCCATTTACTTTATGATGCAAGAGCATCCGACCACCCTTAGTCAAAGTTAGAGCTATGGAGGAGGAGACATGGACAATCATGTAAACCAGGAGCAATTTTATGTTAAAAACAAGCTAATTTCGTGGAATTGATAAGTCTCGAGAAGACTTAATTTAATGCAATTATTTGCCATGTATGTGTGTTGAGAGATTTAGGTAATTTGTGAGAGGAAATCATGGATCTGAGATGATCCATGCTTATGTAATTTCTTATATAAAGAAAGTCTATATTTTGAGAAGAGTGATATAGAGGGGCAGGAATCATTTGTGAAAACAGAGTGTGGATTCAATGTAGTCAAGAGGAGAATTTGTGACTAAGGCTGAAATGCCTTAGACTGTAATTATAATGTGTATAATATAAATTGTGTGTTATGTGGAATTCATACGTCTATGTGTTTACGTGTTATTGAGTTAATTTCCGTGTTATTGGTTCATTGATCGACCATCGATCACTCTAAGGGTCGATGGTGATCCAATGTTAACAAGTTAACTATTGTATGAATGTGAATAGAGTATGGCAGGGTTAATGGGTGGAATTGTGAATTCCATCATAAGCGAACAAGCGCAGAGGGAGCCATCAGATCGTTTAGATCAATGGATATTAATGGTGGAAGAAAAATGACGGTGACAGCAATTGCAAGGAATAGAAGTGTATGGATGTTTTGATTGTGGCTGAAGACCCGTGCTCACTCCTAGCCGTCGATCTCAATGTCAAACTTTTAGGTCATAGTCAACGACAGGGGTTAGGCATGTTTTTAACTCGTGTGCTAGTTGAAGAATCGCAGGTCTTATATTTGATGACCTCCCATGCATTTGTAAGCCTCCAACCACATGCACAAGCCTACATCCATGCATTTGCAACCTAAAATGTCAAGTTCAGATCATGTGGTCCCGGATTCTGAGCCTAATTTCCAGGTCAACCTCCATACCACTGCCAGAAGTTAGTGAGACTTTCAAAAATCAATAATGACACTGGGACAAATCTATTCATACAAAATTTGAATAAGGACTTAACCTAACCATGCCTAACCATGACATTCATTTCATCAAACATGTTGAGGACATGTAATCTACAAGTCATGAATGCATATTTAAACATAGGGGTATGATACTTATCTGAGAATCGTTAAGAAGGTCGAATGCACTCTCATAATAGCTTAAATAACATCTATTAGCTCATGCATTCATTAACCATTCCTCAATAAATCAAAACACATCAAGATCCATAGCCAATATCATGTAACCAACATATAACTAGCAAATGAACAACATATACACCATGATAGAATAACCATCAAAGCCACATAATAAAAAGTCCACTTACTCATGAAAATACGAAAGGAAAAGAGATCTTATTAACATATGCAAAATACAACCAAGTCACGGAATTTCATGTACCACCTAACCATAGATTGGGATGAACCAAATATCTCTTTCAGCTAATCACCCGCGTGCCATATTCCAAGCGTGAATGTGGGATCTCATGGAATAAACTAAACAAAACAAAACTAGGGTTATAGAGGCAAAACACCTCAACCCTCAATTGATGATTCCACCTCAAGGTCGGACAACACTAACACCAATCAGATCAGTCTCTACCCAACTGTCCAAGGCTCCAGAGAATTTGTCCCAACTGTGGCTTCAAGAACTAATAACTCAACCCACAACCTTCGAGGGATCCAAAGTGTTTTTCCAACCAAGGCTTTAGGGCTGTAACTCAACCCACTTAGGGTTTTAGAGCATTTTTTCAACCAATGCTCTAAGACTAGTAACTCAACCCAAGTTGTTCCAAGGCTCCTGGGCATTTGTTCCAACCAACAAATCCAGGAACTAGTAATTCAACCCACAATCTTAAGGAACCTAAGCACCAATCATAAACAACAAGTTGAAAAACCCACAACACCATGACTATCCAAGTGACAAGGCTAGGAAAAATCACTACCAATCCAAGGAACCCTCCATGCCAATGACATATCTAACCAAATAATCAGATGCGTCAAGGAAATCAAACATGCAACCTGTTCCCGTGTGTTTTCCTACTTTCCTTTTCCTTCTTTCTCCAATTCCAAATATGCTAAAGTGCTCCAAGAGCTCTCCAAGAAAACTCTAATTATGCAAGAGTATAAGAGAGAGAGAGAATAGAGAGTAAGATTTGAGATAAAACTAACAAAAAGTTGTGGACTGATCCTCATAATCCTTTTTAACATTGACGCCTCTATTTCATTTTATTTTTACTCAAATTTCCTTCAATGTTCATCACATGAAATTCTATGAACTTTCATCTTCCCTTTCTCCTATTTTCCTTTATTTTCATAAATTATATTCCAATTAATGCCACTTTTCCTTTGCCAATTTCCATAGCCATTTATTAATCACAAGTGATCCCTATCACTATGTTTTTTCCCAAAATTAAGCTTGGAATACGTGTCCCATGACCTTGGATATTATTTTTATTTATCTACATAAGAAATCAACAAGGGGTTGTTACAGTGTATCTCCTAGATCAGAAGAATACTCTTATCCTTGCTACCCAATTGACCTTTATCGTTCCAGAGAATTCACATTAGGCATGTAAGGGGAGTCATGTGAAATTTAGTCCACCATTATGTTCTTCATCTCTATTCGTTTATCTCCTGCAAACATGTCATGTTAGATAAACCAAATAGAAGACATAATCAAAATCATACCTCAGTGTATTTCAGAGGAGACTATACCATATGCACAAGTCAGTCCAGGTTAGCATGATACATAATAATATCAAGAACTTAAGCACAATGATAATAATAATCATGCATATGATCGAAATGCATATAACAATAAGTTAACTATCTTGCATGCCTAATCAATGCATGTGCATATAACTGCATTGATCAACTAGCATCTATCATGCATGTAACCACAACAACAATAAAATGACAAGCATGCATCTAAATGGGATGCATATAACAACCATTAGCCATCATGTCTCCATGCCAACATATAAGCATGTATGACGACCTGCTTTTACTCTGAAGTCCAGTGTTGCAACCTGGCTCTAGTACCAATCTGTAACCACCCAACCCACATATGGTAAACATGAAAGTTGTAGGTCATGAATGCATATTTGATCATAAAATTTTGAATTTCATCTTAGCATCACCAAGAAGGCTCCATGCCCTCTCTAATTATCTATAACAACCCTTGTTAGTCCATTCATTCATTAACCATCCAATAATCTTAACAAATCATGAACAAGAACCATAACTAGAGTACACCATATAACCAGGTATATATCCAACATATAACCATAATAGAGACCATAAAAAATCATCCATAATGTCAACATGATAATCGGTACAAGTGCTCATAGATCACAATACCAAAATAGCTCATATTAACATATGAAAATGCTAACCAAGTTAGGGACTTCCACATACCATCAAACCATAGATTGGGCTGAACCAAATCTCTCTTTCATCCAATCACCCCTGTGCCATATTCCAAGCATGAATGTGGGATCATATGGGTTAAATCAAAACAAAACCAACCAGGGCTTCCAGAGGCCAAACCACCTCAACCCTCAAGCATAGTGATCTCGTTTATATGCTCTAGAAATCACTAACATCAACTAGATTGGTCTTTACCCAAGTTGTCCAAGGCTCTAGGAACTAGTAACTCAACCCACAATCTCTAGGGAACTTGTGTTGTTCCAGGGTTCCAGAGTGTTTGTCCCAACCCCAAGGCTTCAAGGACTTATAACTCAACCCACAGACTCTTGGGAAACCTAATTTGTTCTAGGGCTATGGAGCAGTTGTTCCAAACCACAGCGATAACGAACCTAAGAACCAATCATAAAACAAGTAGGAAACCCACAATACCATGACTATCTAGGAAATGGCAAGGCAAGGTTGAAACCACTCTCACTCCAGGAAAATCTCATGTCAATAATAGCACATAACCAAGGAACCACATGCATATACCATCCATCCATAAATCAACATGCTAAATCTCACATGAACATTGTTAGCTGCAATCCATAGCTAATTTTTTCCTTACATATTGACTTTGTCCAAGCTTCCTATTATGCACCCTTACTTTCCTTTCTTGCTTTTCCAAGTTCTTTTTCTCTCTACTTTGTTGGTATTCATCAAAATATGAGCAAAAGTTGTCAGTTGATTCTTACGCGTCTTTTTACCATTGATGTCTCCTTTTTCTTCATTTTCCTTCACTTTTCCTCTAATTTCTCTTGCATGCATATTTTTGTCTCTTCACCTTTAGTTTCTCCTATTTTCCCTTATTTTCATAATTAAATACCAATTATTAACTCTTTTCCTTTGCCAATGCCTTTTCCAATTTCCATAGCCGTTAATTAAACCATAAGTTATGCCAAATAAAGTGTTTTTCCCTTAACATTCAACTTGGAATGTGTCTCATGACCTTGGTCTTATTTTATTTACATGGAAAATCAACTAGGGGTTGTGACAAATCCCTATTCCACCTTCATCCTTTAATGTTACCAAGGTGTTATTTTCAACATAGTTTTCAAAGGTGTATTATTTTTCTTTCTATCATGAATTGGTTTCCTACAAATTGCCATTGTTTACCCATTAAAACATGACAAGCATTCATAGATATTACATCACAAATTACTTCGTTTCAATAACTTTCTATCTTAAATGGGTCAAAGCATGGAGTTGGGTTACACTTTTTGGCGAAATGAGGGCATGTTTTGGTGAAAAACAGATACTCGATCGAGTGATTTTAAACGCTTGATCGAGTTGTTGAGGCACTTAAAAATAGCTTGATCAAGCATTTAAACAAACCCTCAATTGAGCCATTTTCTAAACCGAGTTAATGGATCGATCGAAAAATATAGCTCGATCAAGCACTATTTCTAATTCAAATACCTAAGTTGCAACTTGTGCAAGTCATTTTGCTTGGACCACGAGAGGAAAGGAATTGAACGGAAGATTTCTAAGCTCAACCGAGATGGAAGAACTCAATCCAGCTACACACAACCCCACCAATGACCCAAAGGCTCAAGCCGAGGTAGGTTCCCAATCATTTTTGTCTCTTTTATTTAATTTTTTCTACAAAATAGAATAAATTAATTTGGAAAAAAAAAACTAGCATACAAAATCTACCAAAAAAAAAAATCATGAAAATCACCATGAAAACCACAAAAAACCACTGAGGAAACCCTTGAAACCCACAAAAAACAACCTTAGAAAGCACCATGCAAACCCTTGAAGACCAAAAACAACTTAGGTAATGACCAAGAAAACCCTTGAAAAACACCAAAGAAAACTATAATTTAGGTTTTAATTTTAATTTTTTTTAATTTCATTGTATACGTTATTGCAATATAAACATGTTATTATAAATAATTTCTATGGTAAAATTTATTTTATATTTTATGTTTAAAAGTTTTTTTTTAGGATTTTAGTGAAATAATTTTTTTTAAAAATGATTTTGTTATAAAAAATGCATTTTAAATTTCCAATAAATTGATATCCAAAAAGAAATCAAAAAAGAAAAACAAATAAAACTATAAACTCCAATAAATAATAATTAAACTTTAAATTGACAAATGAATGGTTGGTCATGGTGAAACTTCTATTAAATAAAAAAGAAATTTTATGTCATATTTTAATTTAAATTTTAAATTTATATTTAAATATTTTTTAATAATAAATATAGATTGTTTTATAATTAATTTAGTTGAATAGAATCTTAACTAAATTAAAATTCCAAAACAATCCTTTTTTTAAATATATATACCATAACATAGCATGTAAAATAACTATATATAACATAGTTATAATTATAACATTTCACACACACATATAACATTTAATATAGTTTTATAACTATTTAACATAATATTCTCTTCATAATAACATAACATGGATGATGCTCAACAACTTTTTAAGACTCGAGGTGATCTATAAACTTTGATTTTCCTTAAAATTTCCATTACTCATATTTATAGAATTATTTAATATAATGATACATGACAACTATATATCTCTTAGTTCTCACCCTTATTAAATTTATTAGTTGAGTAATGACTTTGTATCTCACACTTACTATATTTTTATTTAACTATATAAAACACACACACATATAACATTTAATATAGTTTTATAGCTATTTAACATAATGTGCTCTTCATAATAACATAAGATGGGTGATGCTCAACAACTTTTTTAAGACTCAAGATGATCTATAAAATGTAATTTTCCTTAAAATTTCCATTACTCATATTTATAGAATTATTTAATATAATGATACATGGCAACTATATATCTCATAGTTCTCACCCTCATTAAATTTATTAGTTGAGTAATGACTTTGTAGCTTACACTTCCTATATTTTTATTTCACACACACACACACACACACACACACACACATATATATATATATATAGAGAGAGAGAGAGAGGTTTAAGTTTAAGTTTAAAAAATGCATCATTGATACATACATTAAATCCATGATGAGAAGTGCATTTAAAGTGAATATATAAGAATTTTGACTCTTTTCTAATTTGTACCATGGCTTGCACTTTGACTACTCATAACAATGCTTCAATTTTCTGGTGGCTTCCTCCAATGACCAAGGATCATCAAACTCAATCTGGTCTTTGAATGCTACTAGCAACCCACTGATGAACCTTTAGATCATTTTCTTGTCCTAAGCTCATAGGAATCCTTGGTCTTTCCATCATAATATATCTCAGATAGGTACTTTCTTCTGAAGAGTCTTTCAAAATCATCCAAAATCAACTCATATTCTCTGATGCCTTTGACATGCGTAACATATTCCCACCATATATTTTATTTTCCCTTGAGACTAAAGGTGGTTATCCTGGATTTCATGTTCTCTAAGTCATGTAATATGAAAAAATTCTCCATCCCAAGAAACAATGCTTTTGCATCTTCTGATTTCTTCATTTCTCCATCAAAAGTAGGAGGCTTGACTTTCTTGAACCCTTCTAGAAAATATCCCCTCTCAGTCCTTCTTTAAGGATGTTGGCGGTGATGGCGATGATGTCTCTATGAACCAGAGCGAGAATGAAATCCATGAGTGTTAGCCCTCCTATCAGCTATATCCAAGGATCTGCCACCTCTTACTTTATCATCTTTATCCATCATGTACCCTTTCCAAGACCTGCTTCCATCTGCACCATTAGTCTTTTGTTCCCGTCCATGACTAATACCCAGTTGTCCTTGCTTCTGTAAATATCAAAGCCTCTGGAGAATGACTGCATTAACCTCGACTTTCTTTTCTTGAGCTTTAGCAAGCCTTTCCTATGCCTCAATCAACCACTCATTATCTACCTTGCAACTTACAATTTTTTCCTTAAAACTTCTCAATGTGTCTACTAAACCAAAAGAATTTCCCTCTCCTTGCTACTCAACTGATCTCTCCCATCCTACCAATGTCTCTTCAGGCTTGTACAGAGAGTCATATGAATTGTACTCGACTACTACGTTGTTCATCTCTTGGCCTTTTGTTTGTTGCAATATGCCATTATTAGTAAACAAAAACATTATCAAAATCATACCTCAAGGTATCTTAGGGGAGGTTATTGCATCTGCATAGGCTAATCTAGATTAGCGCAATACAACATCACAAACATAATAGCTTATACATGGATATCATAATAACAATAATAAATAACCCACATGCATGCATGATAAACACATAAACAACCGACATGCAAGCATAACAATCTGCATTTGCCCCAAGGTTCAATGTTGCAACCTCTCTTTGATACCACCCTGTAACCACCCCATCCCACATTTACCCACTTTTACAAGCTCTACAAGGTAAACATCAGTTGAGAGTTACTATGACACGACCCAACATCCAAGTTACAGTTATGGAAGTGGGGTATACTAACCGAAAACTTATTGAAACCTCTCAGGGACACCAGATCACCTAGGTGTCAGACAATAACCACTAGTGATCAGACCTTGAGCTAAAACTTGTTTTTAATTGAGCTCCCAACCCAGTGACATGCATACCACGATGTGAATACAATTGGAAATATCTAAGCACGTGCACAAGCCTCCCTCCATGTGGCTGCAACCAAAATTTCCTAGTTCCATGCATGTGGCCATGAAATCAATGCCACATTTTTAGGGCTAGCCTATAGGCCACTGCCTAGAATAGCCCAAAAATTTCTAGAATCAAGTCTAAGGTGATGACAAGTCTATATGATAAGTACTAAGGCTAAATATTTCTCAAAATTTTCCAAACACATGAGAAAAATTTCATCAATCACATGGTAAACATAGTCACTATAGGTCATGAATGCATATTTTTTCAATGTCTCCTTAACTTCATCAAGGAATCATCAAGAAGTCTCAATGCCCTCTCAAACTAGCTACAAAAATTCTTATCTTATGCGTTCACATAACCATTCAATAACTTATCAAATCATGAATAGGATCCATAACAAGAACACATAATTTAACCCAGCCTATAACCAACATATAACCAGAATGAGTCTATGACAAAAAATCATAAAATCAACATAATAACTAGCACATGTGCTCATTGATCACAACAAGGAAATACCTTATATTAACCTATGCAAATGCCAACCAAGTCAGGGACTTCCATGTACTACCCAACCATAGATTAGGCTAAACCAAATCTTTCTTTCATCCAATCACCATCGTGCCGTATTCCAACCATGAATGTGGAATCTCATGGGATAAATCAAAACAAAACCAACTAGGGATTCCAAAGGCCAAACCACATCAACCCTCAACCACAATGATTTCACCTAAATATTGGATTTGGAGCATGATTATTTAGAGATCTTTGTTTCTGCCAGATTTATACCCCTGGAAGTTTGTACACCCATCCACACGGGGGGTGGGGTGCGGGGGGGACTTGTCCCCCCCGTGGGGGTTCAGGGGGATTGATCCCCCCTAGCTGGGGGGCCTGGGGAGCATCGGTCCCCCAACGACGGTTTCAGGGGCAACACCCCGAAGCTAAAAACAGATGTAAAATTTCCTTGTAAAAGTATAGTAATTTCTAGTCAATCTGGGCCATTCATTAGGCGGATGATCTGATGGTAGAACTTATGTTTAGTTTAGGAATTTTTTCCCTAGAAGGAAACCCCTCTCTTTTGTATGAGGGCATTGTATCGAGGCTGTGTAATAGATGTGTATTCTCCAAGTGAAAAACAAAGAGGTGAGACTGTGAGAGAAAACAAAGGATATTACAGCGGATCTATTGTAGGTTGTGTCTCTTCATTTTGCTGGATAATAGAAAATAAGAACTGGCTGTTCAGGGTGGACGTAGCCCAAATTGGGTGAACCACGTATATATGTGTCTCTCCGGTTTTATGCATTTTCTGTGTTTATATTTCTGCAATATTTTATGTGTTCCATTGCTCTGTAATATATAATTTTCTAACATTAAACTCGTACAGAAATAACTAACACCAAACAAGCTTGGATGCCTCCAAATGTATTCACCATACCTAGAGGATTTTTCTTGTCTCCGCCCATGCATAAAGAGTTCCAAGAGAAATCCCATCTCCACCCTTGACCCTTAGGAATTTTCCTGAGACCATCTCACCAGGATCCAAATTCTACCCGCCATCAAAAGCTTAAACCAAAATAAGGAACGCACAACACCATGGTTATCTAGGAAATGGCAAGGAAAGGTTGAAATCCACTATCAATCTAGGAAAATACCATGTCAATGACATCAAAGAAGCCAAATAATCAAATGCATGTACCACACCTCCAAATCTTAGTAATTAAATCACACATGCAACTCGTTACCTGCAATGACTTCCTGTTGCAGCTACTCTTCCAACCCTTCCTTGTGCCTCCTTTCTTTCCTTTACTTGCTTGCTTGCTTGTGTCCAAGTGATTCCTCTCTCTTCTGTTAGAGATTTATTTCTCAAAGTGATCAAAAGCTAAACTGACCAAATCCATCAATTGTTTCTCATATTCCTTTTTATCATTCATGTCTAGTGTCTCTTCTTTTCCTTTTCCTATTTTATTTCATTTTCCTTATTTTCTCTCTAATTTCCCTTGCATTCATATTTCTGTCTCTTCATCTTCCTTTTCTACTATTTTCCTTTATTTCTCATATTAAATTGCCATTTATTGTCTCTTTGCGTTTGCCAATTTCCATAGCCATCAATTAACCACAAGTGATTCCCATTATAGTGTTTTCCCCTCCATTGAGCTAGGAATATGTGTCTCATGACCTTGGTTTAATTTATTTACATAGAAAACCAACCCATGGTTGTTACACCTCTCTAATATGGAACAAAATGCACTCGAATAGAATGGAACCCCTTTTCTTTTTGGTGGCCCTGTTATAACACATTCTCATAACTAACTAGGGGTTAAGTTTGACTCCTTCAACTCTCAACTAGAGTTACAACTTTAACCTTTCTAGAGTCTTATTCATAGTCTCCATGTGGTTAGCCCCTTTTCCATAAGTAACGGGGTTGACATAGCATCCTCTTGAATCATGGTGGACAAAACAATAAGGTCAAATTCGAGTGGCATAACTTGTGCACACATATTATGTTTGACATCTTTCTTGCACTATTGCAAAGGACTCTAAGTGTAGAACAACATTAGGGTTTCTATCCAAGTGACAATTTTTGGACCACAAATTTTTTTATGCCTTAAATCCGCATTCGGAAGGTTTCATACCCCAATTATCCAAACTAGGCCTTGTGATTCCTCCAATTTTTCCACTTTTAAAGCATCAATATGGATGAAAAATAATACAATGATCTAATATGAAGCAATGATGGATTAGTTCAAAATAATATGGTTGTTGTTGCATAAGATGGATAACATATAGATTTTGCAAATTGTAATTAATGACATAATTGAGTTGAATATGATTGAAGGTTGTTAAGAAATGGGAAGTATAATCGATATTATCTAGTAAAGTAATCCCCCTTAGTGGTTAATGAAAGCCATGATGAATATGAATCCAAAAATGATTACCAACACTAATAAAGAAATCCTTAATATGCATTCATTACTAGCAAATATGAACAATGACAAAGTCCATTATATTGTGGATGTTGGGTGAGTGGAAGAACATAATGGAGAATATATTGAAGAATCATTACTTCCAAAGGATCCTCATAATCAACAAAGTATCAGTCCATTACTCTCATAATTCTTGCAGTTTTTAATGGAGAGAGTGATAACATATTTGGATGCAATACAAATATTTTCAATGATCAATGAGGGGTTCCCACTTACTACCTTCAAAGGATTACATCATACTCTTCCTATGGTAGAACAAAAGAAAAAGCAAATGTTGGAATTGAAGCAAAAGAAGAAGGGCCTTGCCAATGAGAAGATAATTGCAAGGATGGTTGCAAATGAACAATGAAAGCAATAAAAACTTCATATGGAATGGAAAAACAAAATAGAAAGAGCAACAAAAAGCAACGATAAGGCATGAAAAAGAACTACAAAAACTTCAAAGTAGAAAAAGAGGAGGGAGGAGCTTGAGAATGCTACAAATGAGCTTGGAAAGAGGAAAAGGTTGAGAAATTTAGTAGATCAAATGGTAGAGAATATGTGCTTCTTCCAAGATCTGGTGAACATTCAAATCCCTATCTATTATTTGGTTGCAAAACTCTGCCTCTGTTTTCACTAGTTTGAATAGTTCTTTCAACATCTAATAAAGATTCAAATCCCTAACAATCATTCGATTGCAAACCACGTCCCCTTATTTTTTACTAGTTTAGGGGCCATTTAGGAGCACAAACTGGAACTACAGTTTTCATTTGCACAACAAAATGGCATCCAATATTAGATCAAGATATTAAACTCATCATACTCAAGAAATGCATATACTCATCCTCCTCACTAGTTAAGAAGTTTTATGTTCATCCTAGCCACATGGAACATAGATTTTATTACAAAGGAATGATTTTATGTGTGTCTAGCTTTTCTTTTTTTGGAATAGTCCTTATAACTATGTATTATGTGCCAATTTAAAAGGGAATTTTACTAGTTTATTCCTAGAGTTATCTTCCTCTTGACTTAAGGCACTATATAATCATCATGTTACTCTAAACAAGTCTAGATTTCTTTATCTCAAACATGTAATTGGAATTTCAATCTAGTGAACAGAATTAATTCACATTGCAGTCTAGTACACTCCAACAATGTTAATCTCTCTATATCTTAAAGTTAAATATAACTACAATTTTATCACGGGGCTAACATTAAGGGATAGAAAAATGAGCAACTTTAGATGAAGTCAAGCAAAGTAATGCACACAACAAATGTTTTTCATCTAGGAATAATGTCAAGATATTCTTAACAAGACTTAGAAAAGGTGTAAAGAAAGATGTCATGAACGTCTCTAATCCCAAGTTTTAGGTACAAGGCAATTCCTAGAATGAATGCAATTTGTTTACATGTAGGCTTAGGACAATTTGAAGATATCTTCTCAGATGCAATAGATAGAGTTAAAATTATAAAACCTACCAGTTATGAGCCTTTAAGCAACAACGTTATTACATGGAAACCAAAACAATCAATTCTATCAATTCTAAAACACAATGCAATACTATGTACTATGTATGCACTATCCAATATATATGGGCTATGATTATATATATATAATATATATATGCGGAATGATCCAATATACGTCAACACTAATGCCTTAACATGAAGTTACTAACCAAGTGCAAGATGTAAATCACCTCAAAGAGTTGCATCATTACTCATACACCAATGGTTCTCTAGATCACTGAATAATTTACAAAGTTGCATCATTGCTCATGATGTTAATTCTCTATCCCCAACTCATCATACTAAACTGTTTTGACACAACTCTATTTCACTGTTAAAATTGCAATAATACATTCATTATACATACCCAAACAAAAATATTTCTATTGTTTTTAGCCACCCATTTACTTATCACAAGGTAGAAATGGGTATGTTCTAACATATCAACACCAAGAATCTTATTGGTAGTAATGGTGTTCTTCAATCACCTTTTTCAAGTTATTTGCAATTCTACTATAAACTCACTTTGTGATGGTTCAAACACCTACAACTCAATGATGGCCTACATACTTCCTATATAAGCAAAGATATAAGAAATCTCCACATGTTTTGAAGTGGACTTGGTGTCACTACTGGGAGCTAACAACATTGATTTATTATACCAAACATTGAAAGCCAAATTCTACTTATTGAGTACTTCATCTTATACCTTGTAGTTGTGTAGGCAATATCAAGAAAACTAATACAATTGTCTACAAAATTAAGGCACCATTAAGGCACCAAATACATTGCACAATATTGCTAATATGGTATTTGGGAGTCGTGTGACTTCATGGTAATGGAAGGAAACAAGCAATGTATTGGACTTTAATTAAAACCCAAAACCTAAGCACATAATATAAATCCTAATCCAAACCCTAACACAAAAAGAACCTAAATTTGTAGAGTGAAAAAGTTACAAAATGCATGTTTGCATAGGTAGTTAGGGAAATTCACACAAGCGAGTGAGTACCAACAATGAAAACACATAAACAACGAAAACACATAAACCATTATAGGATCTCTTTAAACAGGTTTTTGGTATCAATTATAAAACTTTGATAGAACATAGGAAACCACTGTGGGACACAAATAAAAATGGAATACGATGAACAGATACACAAGTTCTCACCCGTCAATCTTTTTTAAAAATTCTAGCCAATTTTAACGGATACCCTGATTTTCAAATTCCAAAAATCATTGACGTTATAAACACACGTAGTTGAAACCGTTAAATTTGATGGGTAGTCTGGTTTTTAAATGCCAACCGTGTGGCCATAAACGCAATCATTCAGTGCACACTTAAGAGCTCACTGATCCTCTATACGGTCTATTAATACCATGGGGTGATGTTTTTATTCGCAATTAATATATATAATATTATAGGCTATAGGCTATTAATGGTGAGGTAGTATATGTTATTAGGTAGGTTATATATTTATTGTAGTCTAAAAGACTCATAAATTAATTTGGAAAATAGTGTAAATTTTTGTAAGATTATGATAAAATTTAAGAATAATTTTTGAAAATCTAGATTATAGTTATTAAATTTCAGGATTTTAAATGTCCCAAAAATTTCTATTAAATTTCAAGATTTTAAATGTCCCAAAAATTTCTGATAATACTGAATCTATTCCCATTTAAACCTTCCAACATTTTGAATTTTTTGAAAAAAAATTGACCCAACTCCCAAAAAAATTGTCATCCAAACAAATTTATAATATGGATAGACAAAGGGATAACATATACTGCTGTGTATTAATGACCTACAGCATTATATATATTTATTTACCTCCATTTTTAGTGCTGGAACCATAATAAATGAATGATGGGAAAGGCTCTTACACACCTACAGAGAGTGAAAATGCGAGCAAGAGCAGCTGTGCATTATTTCATGCCACAACAAAATGAATGATGTAGATAAAGCCACCTATTTATCTTTTTAAATTTGTGATTTCAATATATTTTTTTTAAATTTAAAATAAAATAGTTGAAATATAGAAATTGAATAAAAAATAATAAAAATAATTTAATTAATTAAAATATAAAAATAAAAAATAAAATATCTAAACTACACCTCTGGATTATGTAAAATATAAAAAGAAACGTCTGGATTATGGATGTGCATGCGGAGCAAGGAATATGAAAATTAAGGGCCGGACCAACGGCAGGCAAGGGAAGGCCACGCCAAAATTTCCCATCAGATGTGAGGTTTTCAAGCATCTTCATTCTGGAATAAATATGGCTTCAAAACAAATAGATGTAGATGTAGGTATACATCACTTCACAAAATAGTTTCCTCTATATATATATATATAGACCTGTACGGCAAACGTGAAATGTTGCCCTGAAAAGCCATGACAATAATGATTTTGGCGTGGTGCGTGCCGCTGAACATTGTAAAATAACGATCATGATTCTCTCCTCATCATAATTATTTTGAAAATAATAATGTGATAGGACGAAGGAATAATTAGTTTTTAAAATAACATCATGAATAGGGAGATGGCCTTTACAAATGAGTATTTTTAATAATTACAGGGCTGTGGTTTAATAGGTAAACAAGTAGGAGTTGGATCCACTGTGTTTCTATCTTTTCTTAACTGGTTAAAAACGTATAGTTTAACTGTACAAAATTTTCGTTCTCTTGGTTGTAATTTGGAAGTATGACCCAGTGGAATTGCAATGATATAGGGTTTAAATTGCATTTTTAAATGTAAAATTAAGTAAATAATGACATTGTTATTATTTTTTTATTATTAATAATGTGTAATGAATTTCATTATTAAAATTAATTTAGTTTATTATAGAATACAAATAATAGAAAATTATAATTCTCTAAACAAAATAAAAAAATAAATAATAATAATTATTATAAATTAGTACGAATAAATTATAAAATAATGTGAGGACATTCTTGTCAGCTTTGATGTGGTCTCTCTGTACTCTTGCATCCCTATAAAGGAGGCCTTGGAAGTGATCTATCTCCTAACAGATCTCGTGTGGTTGAGATTTGTCTCACTTCCACTTTCTTCTGTTTCGAGGGCGAGTTCTTTGAACAGACCTCTGGTGTTGCCATGGGTTCCCCCCTCTCCCCAATTGTTGCGAATCTTTTTATGGAAGATTTCGAAGCCAAAGCTCTAGCCTCTGCTCATCTCCTTCCCAAGCTTTAGGAAAGGTATGTAGATGACACTAATGTCATCTCGTCCCATGGCCAAGAGGAGCTGGATCACTTCTTCAATCACCTCAACGGTTAGTCCCTCTGCTATTAAGTTCACCATGGAAAAAGAGGTCAATGGTTGCCTCCCTTTCGTGGATATTCTTATTTCTAAGAATAATGATGGCTCTCTCTCCCACTCTGTGTTCCGAAAGTAAACGCATACTGAGCAGTATCTTCATGCCGATTCCCATCATTTCCCGGCTCAGAAGATGGGTGTTCTTAACACCCTCGCTACTCGTGCCCTTAGGATTTCGGATAATGAGAGTTTGGATAAGGAGAGATCCCATCTCCTTGATGTCTTTGTGGAGAATGGATATAGTAGGCGCCTCCTCTAGAAATGCGTCAATCAAGAAATGACCAAAGGAGCGTCAACTAGGTGTCCATCTTCCCTATGTCCAGGGAACCACTGACAAGATTGCTCGGATCCTTAGGAGGTTTGATATTCCCTCAACCTTCAGGCCCCTCAACACCATTCGTAATTCCCTCCAATCGGTGAAAGATCCTGTTGACCCTAAAGACATGAAGGGTGTTTATTTGGTCCCCTGTTCTTGTGGGACACCCTATATCGGGGAAACAAGGCGCTCCATCCATCAGAGAATTTGCGAACATGCAGCTGACCTGAGACATGGGAGAACCAAGTCTTCAGCATTAGTAGAGCATGTGGATAAGACCAAGCATCAGGTTTGTATAGAGGAGGCTAAGGTTGTTGCCAAAGTTGCTCAGTTCCATCATCGTAAATTCAAGGAAGCTATCGAAATTGAAATAAGGCCTAACAATCTCAACAGAGATGACAGCTTGAAGATCAGTATATGTTGGATCCCTGCCCTTTCGTCTTAGTGTTTCTTCCCCTCCCCCTCCCTCCCCCTCCTTTGTGTTGTCGTCGTTCCCCCTGGTGCCTTCCTTCCTTCCTTTTCCTCCTTGATCTTTGGTTTTCTATTGGGTTTCTTCGAGTCCTTCGCCTTCTTTGTTGCTTTTTTTTTCTTTCT